>JARHVA010004398.1:865000-1040000 GCA_037957365.1 Torreya grandis
AAAGGTGAGTTTGGCACTTGTACGACTCACAGGGAAGTGTGCCACATAAGATCATGGTGTGTATATTTATTTGTTAAAATCTTATTTACATGTTTTTTTTTATTTGGAAATGCCATTTTTGGCCCAAAATCATTCTGTTACTTTTTCACCCTTCTTCACATGCAAAAGTGACCTTCAAGTTTTTGCTTGGTATAGAAAGTTGAGAGGGTTTCAATTAAAACGATTATAGGAGGTTGTATTGTACTCATATACCTTCATTTACATGTAAGGATTTTAAATAATGGTGTCCTGTGCTTCATGAACCATCCTCATGAAGTTGATTATGTTTTTTTGCTTACAAATCTATGCACCCTATAGGTTTTGCTCTATTTTTGGCAAGTTAATATAAATTAATTACTAAATTTGATTCCAAAGTATGTTTAATTCCTTATCCAATTATCCCCATACTTGGTTTCATGTTCCATGGTGTTTAGATAAGCAAATTTGTCTCATGTTGTAGGAAGAGACCACCATGTGTAGTCCCTGTCAATTCTCCACTTGTAGAATGTTAAATTCTCTATATGGGATTCAATGAAAATAGGATATGGTGTTTTATATGTCTCAATTACATAGTGATCACCTTTAATTCATGTTTAGTCTTATAGCATCATACTTAGATCTAATTTTCAGTTCATGATCATACTCAGTCAGCTCCCATCTACTCTTCATCCTAAGTTATGATTTGTAAAGATTTTGAGGATGTCCACAAAGGCATGTTTAAGGTTTTATATTCTTGGTATATACTTTATCAACATGAAGAGGTGATCATGTTTCTATATGGTGCAAGAAAAGTGAAATTACAGTCATATACAACTTTTTAAGTTAGGCAGCCATGAATATGCTCACTTATAGGTGCTTGGAGGAAGAAAAGCATGTGGGAAGAAGGTTTGGGGTAGGTTTGAGGTTTTTGAAGTTGAAAACATCCATTTTATAGTTTTGTGAAGTCCTACATTTGATCATAACTATGTGAATCCACTCATTGCCTACATGTTGCATTTTCTATCTATATTTGCAAATAGTCACCTGTAGGTGGCATGAACAGAGAGCTTGGGAGTCTTTGTGTGGTGTTGAAACAAAGAATGAGATCCTTTTTCAAGTACTTATGGGTTTAAGGAAGATTAACACACATGTTTGAAGTAATAGATGGCTAAACAAAGTTGAGAGCCACCTTTAATGGCAAATGACTGAGTTTTGAGATCAAATCCCTAAAAAGGGAAAATATAGCTCCTTGAGGTTTTATTGATATATTGTAATAAGGTTCCCACTTCCTTTTGTGCATGTTGATAACCCAACCTTGTATCCTATTGTTTCTATCGCTAATTCGCTTTCTACATTCAAAAGATGAATAAAGAAACTAAAGAGATGGACAAGGCTAGAAGTACCTGGACTAAAGATTGCGCACCGTAATCCAGACGTTTGTGAGCACCCCTCTTTGGTTGTGGAGGAATGACACCTGCAAGAAAAAGGAAACTTGGACAAGAAAATGTTAGATGGATAGGCAGCGGGTTGCCAAGCAAAAGCTTGTTCCCGAAAGTGTAAAAACTTCCTCAAGGGAGGTCAACCCACTGATAACAGACAGATAAAAGACTGAGGAAATACAGAATGCCAGAATATAGGAGTGATAAACAAATTAGAAATGAAAGAAAAGACCAATGATTACCTGAAAGGAGTTGTCGGGCTGATGACAGTCGCCGAGGTCGGGAATGTTGCCGTCGTCGGTTGCCTGGTTTGCCGACTTCAGTTATCCTGCCGACGTCGGTCGGGAAAGTAACCGGCGTCGGTCAGGGCAGTGGCCTGTAGTCGGGTCTGGTCGGGTTTCTGGACTGTGGATGGGTCTGGTTTGTGGACAGGGTCGAGACAGAGTTCAGGGATGAATTTGAATGGACTGGGGGATGGTCTGGTTCTGATTAGGTGCCCTGTATAGGGTCTTTGTTGGCAGGAGGGATGAGGGAGTTGTCCGGGATTGAACTAAAGGGATGATAGAGGAAAGGGAGATGGACAGAGGACAGGCCCTGAGAAGGCTTTTCAACCTCTCAGGGGGTAGGACAGAGGGAGTGGGAAGACAGCAGATGCCAAACAACTGAACACTAAAGAAAAGAGATGAAATGAAATAACAGACTGTGCTTACCTTTTAAGCTTGCTGAATGAAGAGTGGAAGAGCTGTTGTTGAGACCACAGAAGACTTAATCTCTGCTCAAGAATCCCTGCACCTGTTGTTGCTGTTGCACGAGGTCCAGAGGGAGGAGAAACGAATTCCAAGACGCCAAGAGAATCAGTTTACGAGCTCAAGGGGCCAGGGGCTATAATGGATGCAGAAAGGAGTCTTGAAGGCTGCCGACGCCGGCAGTTTCGCCGACGTCGGCCGAAGGGTCGCCGACGTCGGCGGTGGCAGAAATGGGGACAGAGACTAAAAATAGCCTCTGCGCATTCTTGCACGCCGCCGGGTGAGGGATTGTGGGAAGAACGGTCATGAGGATGCTTAAATGGGCGCGGGAGGAAGATAATGAGAAGATTTGGCATAATAAAGGCTAAGAGGAAGGTGGAGGAATTCAAGGGAGGATCCAAGGTAGCAAGGGTGAGGTGGAAAGGGGGCCACTTAATTGAAATATTTAAGTGATTTTATTCAAATGAGTGGAGGGGACCATGGCCAAGGGTTAGGATATGGGTTTGAGGCGGACAAGGGGGGAGAACCAAGGTGCAGACACATTTGTGGTGTCTACACCTATAGCATGGAGGAAAACCTTACAAAGCTGGAAGGTTAGAGGATTAATATAGAATGGTGATTAAGAGGTTTAAAGATGCCCCTGGAATGACTAAATCTAGACAGTTGAATCTATAGGTTTTGAAGCTATAAGGTGACTTTAACACTTAAAAGTGTTGATGAGGCATGATTAACTAATTTTAATGTATTTTTGAAGTGAAAATCACACCATGAGTATAAATATCATTAATACAATGTTGATAGTCTGTGTTTTGGACCTCCATACATACCTATAGGTGCCCTTCACAAGGAAAATAGGCACCTATATCAAACAAACAAATAGTGACCCTCAAATTGATGTCTAGTGGTGCTTAAGGTGGATAAGGTAGATATAATATATAAGTGGATAATAGTGACTCTCATTCTTCATGGAAAAAATTTAGACATCATAATCAATGCTAAACAACACCTATGAAGTTTCATCCTCCTCAACACAGTTGTATGTGTTGACTAAGCAGGCAGAGAGTAAGAGGTTTGAAATCTTGAGGATAATATAATACAAAAGGCTCTCAAATGAGTCCAAAAAGCATCAAGTAACTCCAAATAATCCTAAGGAGTTTCTAAGTGATATTTGGCATGAGTTTGATGATAGAAACCACCTACAGAACTCCCTACAGTCAATTGTAGGTGACTATAGGGTGGTAGTGAATAGGCTTGAGGTATTAAACAATGGTATAGACTAAAATAAATGAAAAAATGATCCAAAATAGTACCAAATGGTACTATTGGACTCTAAGAGGGTTTTAAACACTATGACTAGGTATCGAAGAAACAAATGTGCACTTACAGGCCCCACATTCAATTATAGATGACTGTGAGGAGGGGCAGGGAATAAACAAGCTGAGTTCTTGAGGTGGGTAGGACATAAAAATGAATAAATTGGATATAAATCATATAAAAAATGTGTTGATAACTTAAAGTAAGTTTGGAGCATCATAGTAGGGTCCAAATACTGCAAAATCACCTACAGGTAGGTTTCTAAAGGAGCAACATAGTTAGGCAGGGTAATATCATCTTGTGAATTCAAGAGTATGAAGGGCTTATAAAGGGATCAGAGTGTTATAATGTTGATTTAAGAAAATATATTGTGACTATTAAAAAATACATATGCCTATTACAATGGACATGGAGCAAAGGAAGGGCTCAAAAAGATGTAAAACATAGTCAAATTGGGTGAATCTTGTGCATAGTCTACCTCTTAATAGTCTGCCTTGGAAATATAATAAGTTTGGGAGGTAAATAAATTTATAAAAGGATAAAAATTAGTGGATATTGTATTAATAACTTGGATAACCCTCTCAAACCTTCATATTTCTTTATAAAATAGGGGAATTACCCCCTGTTTAGTCTTAAACAGGGGGTACTTTCCCCATGCATAAACCCTGCATTTTGGAGAAAAGAGACGAAAGGGAGATCTTAGGAGCTAGTTATAACACTTCAAGAAGGTATGGAGAGTTATAAAATATCAATTTAAACATATTATAATATAAAATGGGGGATGGAACTCAACAGGGTACCCTACATTCTTAAAGTTGTAATCATGACCCTTGAGCAAGATTTTGGCCTAGAGCCCAAACAATAAGTCAATTTCACTTCTAGCCCTAGGATTTATTTCCAGCCTATGAAAACATGTTTGAGGGAACCTCAAATAGATGATAAAGCTTTTTATAGAATAAGAAAAACCATAAAAGGTCATTTTGATCTCTAAGGTGCAGTCAAGCTGACTAGGCATGATGAAGCCTAGATTCCAAATGAGAGGACATTTGTACTTCTAACATGAGATATGCATTCCAACCCATTGGAACATGTTAATAAGTTCAATATAGGTATTTTAAAACCTCAATATTATAGGGGAATCTATAAAAAAACCATTTTTGAACTCAAAACCCACTTAGACCTACATGAAAAGAGGGAAACAAGCTCGATAGGAGAGGTTCAAGTGCTCATATCTTTCATGAGGCATAGCATGGAGGCCAAAGGAGTTTGGGAAACTTATTAGGGTAACTCAAAACCACATTATTGGAATTTTTATTCAAATCTAATATCATAATTTTACGAATGAACCTTAAGAGGTCAAATAGGTCTAAAGCCCTTCAAAACCCTTGCAAGTGACTAGTTTGTGAAAATGGAGTTAGAAAGCTAATATAGTGTCATATTTTGATCATGGAAGTGATTTAAAAATTTAAAGGAATCCCTCAAGATAATCCCCATGATTTTTAACTGTATAGCCCTGGAAAAAATAGGGTATTTTTGACCTTTTTTTTTGTTTTGTAGGTTCTATAAGGAGTCTAAGCATGAAACCAACTTTGGGAGGAACATATATACTTGGTATAACCCCTAATAAATTTAATAATTTATAAAAACTCCTAAGTGTTTGAATAATAGATCTCATCTCAGCCAGTCAAAACTAGCATATTAGACAAGTTAGTGAGAAGGGTGGAAAACTTCAAGTGAGCTCATTTTAAGGTGTCCTTGATGATTCTAATTCCATGGAGGGTCTTTAAAGGTGTCATTAACTCCATCCCATGGATTTTTATGAGAAACTAATACCAATTTTGAAGCCAAACGTGCAAGGTTCATGAAGGAGTTTTTTGGACTACAAATGATGATGGCTCACTTCTAGGTGATTCTAGATGACCAGGTCTATAAACAATGCATGGAGAGGCATGTATGATGTTCTTATCCTTAATCCCAATCATTTTACTTATTCCTAATTATTTATAAGGTATTCAAATAGGGCTAATCATATAGGCAATTTTTTTGAGCCAGAATGAGGAGTTTTATGCCACTTTGCAAGAGTTTGATGACTTGGATGGACACTTGGGATTCCTAACCTTGCATGGTTCAGCCCATATCCTCTTATAATTCATAAGTAACTACTTATATTATCTTTACAAGTGTCCTTGTGACCCTTTAACTTCTCTTTTCTCCTCTCTCTTTCTCGTGTTTTATAAGAACTAGCCATTTTAGCTATTGTAATCTATGATCCACCTGAGTATGGAAAATCCTTGATCATTTGTATACCTTTTGATCAATAAGACTACTTATTTTACCTCTTTCATGAATATTCTTAGTGTGTTCATTTGTAATGTGTGATTTTGCACAAGTGATAACTCTTATTTCCTTAGCATGATTATTTCATTCTATCATCTATTTGCAGTTAAAAAGCTTCTTCTTGCATGGAATGTGAAGTGTTTTAAGAATTTTCAAGGATTGAGCGAGTTAGTATATTAATTATTGCCCTCATATGCCTCTTTTCTATTCTTCATAGCTTTTCACATTCATTCATAACCTCATAATGTAACATTGATGTGAGAAGATGAAGATTGGATAAGTGTATGTTCAATTTGTCCCTTAATTTTAAGTATAACATGCATATGGTTGGAATTCATCAATCTATTTGGTGTATCACCTCCCTTAAGATATTTTGTTTTCAATTATCTCTCTCCCTTTTCCCCCATGTTTATTTGTAGTTGCAATCCAAAGTGGTACATCAAGGGAATTAGCCTTATCTAGAGATTTACCTCATCCTTAGGCTGCCCACAAGCCTAGAGGTGTTTCCATTGTGCCACTTGGATGAGGAGAGCTTTTAACTCTCCTAAAAGGGTGAAAATCTAATTGTAAATAGTTTTTGGCACACTCTATTGGAATCTTGGTCCAAGAAGTTGAGAGATTTTTGATGTTGTCTCTCAACAATCAACCTTTGAAGGCATCTATCCAAGCATCAATGGTGACTCCAAAGATATATCAGCTGGTCAAGCATCCCAGGTTATTTTTTAAATATTGTTGTTAACATTTTTCTTTGTTTTATTACTTTTAATGAGGTTTCATGGCTAATTTTGTTGTTGAATTCAATTTTACATAAGTTGGTGAGACATTTCAATCTTGTGCCATTCCCTATCAACAAGAATAAGTTATTAATCAGCCTTGGTGTGATCCTTACTAGTCTTGTTATAATCCATATAAAATCCCACATGGCCATTATCATCCTTCTTATGATTCTTACCCGTCTTATATTTCACTTCCCCAATGTCTTGATCCCCCTAGTCAACCTAAACACTTTTTAACTCAATCCATTTTCACCTTCAAACAAACACTTTTTGGCTATGAGAGGTACATGTTGGAGCTTGATACTCTAAGAGGATGTGGTCAAGATATTTATAGGCATCTTATTGCTAAGGTGAGAGATGCATTAGAGTTGGTCAAAAGAGAGTGGGCACCTATTGATAGAACTAATTGGCAAAGGCTCACAAGTGAGATGCTTGATGTGAGTGGCCTAGTTTCTTCCTTAGAGGATAGGCTAGGAGTTCATGATTGGAAACCTCACCAAACCTATCAGCCTTAATATTCACTTCCTCAAGTTTCTTATCATCCATATTTTATCCCTACTCATTATCCCAATCAAGGATATCAAATTCATCCTTTTCCCAATCAATTGGAAGAGAAAGTTGAGAAGAGAAACCTTGTATTTGAAGCTAATATTGATAGGCAGATTGAGTTAGAAAATATGCATATGAATCAATCCATATTAGTAGAAAAGGAATTGGAGTTCAAGCCCTCATTTCCCTCTCACATTGCATCCCCACCACTTCAAAAAGAGACTCATAATCCCAATACCCTAAGTTAGAATAAGATAGTGGAGTCATGGGGAAACAAAGAGGAGAAAAGTCTTAATAAAGAGTGTGAAGTTGAGAAGGAGCTTGATCCTATACAAACCCCTCCCACCCTTCCTTAATAAAAGAATTATAATCTTAACATCCTAAGATGGAGTAAGATAGTGGAATCGTGGGGGAATAAAGAGGATAAAAGTTTGGTTGATAAGGAGTGTGAAGTCATAAATGGAGTTGATCCTTTGCAAGTTCCTCCCACTATTCTCCAAGAAACTTCTTGTGTTCCATGTCAACCCTCATGCATTCCTTGTCCTCATAAAGAATCATATGAACTTAAAGAAATAATTTTCCAAGAGAACCTATCCAATCAAATTGAAGAGTTAGAGGAAAAGATGAGATTGCTAAGTCAAGGTGTGATGGAAGGTTTAGACCCAAAAGAAGATTGTATGCCTAAACACACCCAATCCACCCTTCCTCAAGAGAGTCCACAAGATAAATCATATGTAAATGAAGTGGTTGTCAAGTGGAAGGAATAATATCAAGTTTTTTTATCCCAAGGTCTGTCTCCCCTTCCTCAAGAGCTTCCAAAAGAATCCCCTACACTTCATACCTAATTTGATTTTGAGTTATATGTACCACCTCCACCAACTAGTTTATCTTGTTCTTACCCCATCACACTTTTCCTTGATGTAAATATGGTATGGGAACCTAAATAGGATTAGTTGGTTGGAAAAAACTCATAACTCTTGCTTGAATAAAGTCTAACTTCTTGGCAACCTCATAGGACTAAGTCACAAGACTTCAAGATGCCTAGTCTAGGAATCACAAAGAAATAAATGGAAGATCTTGCAGCCCTTGAGAATTAAATTCATGATGTGACAACTAAGATGAAATTTGAGATCCCTCAATAGATCCTAATTTATGAATTAGAGGTGATTGATTATGAGGAATCTTCAGATTGGGTTGATAAGGAAGAATGTTTTCCTTTTACCAAAGAGGGAGAAATGGTCATTGATTCTTCCATCACCTTGCAAGATACCATGGATGGACAAGGAAAAGTTATTAATCATAATTTAGATTAATTTTTTGTAATCATTGGAGAAGTCTATACTCCTATTCAAGGAGGTTATGATCTGGTCAAAGATGGAGAAGGTAACTTTGGCACTCAAGTAAATATGCAAACAAAAAACAATCTTTCAAATCTATCCTTTCAAGAAGCATATGCATTTTATGATGATATTTTTGAAGTCATCAAGATGGGATATCATATTCTTAATTATTTTGGAGAAACACATCAACCCTTTAAATATGGAACAAGCTCCTATTGGCCTCAATCTTCTAAGCAATAAGAAACTAATCCTCTTGAAGCCATGTCTACTAAGGAGATACGAATTGACCATGAAATGAAGAGTAGAAAATAGTATAAAGTATGTGAACATTTTAAGATGAATATATATACATTGGGGACCTATTTTAAGATGATCTACTTGAGGTTAGATCAAGTGAAGTGCCAAGGAATAGGTCTGATCTAGATAGCATCCATTTTAAGGAGAAGCATGCTTGGCACTATGATTCTTCTCATGAAGAAGGAGATTCAAGAAACTTTAATTTTAATACCAAAAATGAGGTATGATTAGTTCCTAGTTTTGAATAATAGTTTTTTTAATAATACCTTAAGTTCCTTGAGCATATGTGTGTGTGTGTGTGTGTTGTCAGTTGGTTGTCTTGTTTTGTGTGTATCCTTATTTTTTGTGGTTGAGGTTATCAAGTGGTCTTGACTTGATCAAAGCTTGTGGTCAAAAGTTTTCTTATTTGTCTTAGACTTCAGACGAATCCCTTAGCCCAATAGACTAATAAGTCTACTGGTCTAGTTAGTATAGTTGGCATACTACCCCTATGAGTCACCAATTTGTTGACCAAATTTGACTTTTAGGTCAAATTGGGGCACCCCTAAGTAAAAAACTTGACTTTTAAGTGTTTTAGGGGGTTTAATATTTGGTCATAAGGTATACACTAGGTAATTTAAATTTATTCAATGTTATATTATCCTTGGTCACTTATTTTATTAGCCAATATGTCCTTTTGGGTCATTTTAGGAGTCAAAATTGAGCATTTAATGAGTTGTATGGGTTTCTTGAGAAGTGTGAAGTTTCCAAAACATTATGTTTTTATACTTAAAAATATGTACACCCATAGGTTTTTTTGAGGTTGTTTCTTAAGGGTGTTTACTTCCTTCTCTAATGCTCCCCATACTTGGTTTCATGTTCCATGGTGTTTGGGTAAGCAAATTTGTCTGATGTTGCAGGAAGAAACCACCATGTGCAGTCCTCGTCAATTCTCCACTTATAAAAGGTAAAATTATATATAGGGGATTCAATGTGAATGGGATATGGTGTTTTCTATGTCTCAATGCTATAGTGATCACCTTTCCTTCATGCTTAGTCTTATAGTATCATGCTTGGATCTAATTTTTAGTTCATGATCATACTCAATCAACTCCCATCTACTATTCAACCTTAATTATGACTTGTAAAGATTCTGAGGATGTCCACAAAGGTGTTTTTAAGGTTTTTAAGTCTTGGTGTATCCTTTCTCAGTATGAAGAGGTGATCAAGCTTCCATATGGTGCAAGAAAAGTGAACTTATAGTCATATAAAACTTTTTCAGTTAGGCAGCCATGAACATGCTCACTTACAGGTTCTTGGAGGAATTAAAGCATGTGGGAAGAAGGTTTAGGGTAGGATTGAGGTTTTTGAAGTTGAAAACATCAATTTGATAGTTTTATGAAGGCATACATTTGATCTTAAGTATGTGAATCCACTCATTGCCTACATGTTGCATTTTCTGTCTATATTTGCAAATAGTCACCTATAGGTGACATGAGCAGAGAGCTTGGGAGTCTTTGTGTGGTGTTGAAACAAGGAATGAGATACATTTTCAAGTCCTTATGGGTTGAAGGAAGATTAACACACATGTTTGAAGGAATATATGGATAAATAATGTTGAGAGCCACCTCCAATGGCAAATGATTGAGTTTTGAGACCAAATCCCTAAAAAGGGAAAATAGAGCTCCTTGAGGTTTTATATATATATGTAATAAGGTTCCCACTTCATTTTGCATATCTTGATAACCCAACCTTATATCCTCTAGCATGGAGGATAAACTTACAAAGTTGGAATGTTAGAGGATCAATAGAGAATGGTGATTAAGAGGTTCAAAGATGCCCTTGGAATGACTAAATCCAGACAGTTGAATCTATAGGTTTTGAAGGTATTAGGTGGATTTAACACTTCAAAGTGTTGATGAGTAATACTTCCCTACTTTGAATGGATTTTTGAAGTTAAAAACACACCATGAGTATAAATATCATTAATAAAATGTTGATAGGATGTGTTTTGGACCTCTATATATATCTATAGGTGCCCTTCAAAAGGAAAATAGGCACCTACAATAAATAAACAAACAATGACCCTAAAATTCATGTCTAGTGGTGATTAGGGTGGATAAGGAAGATCCAACATATGAGTGGATAATAGTGACTCTCATGCTTCATGAAAAAAATTTAGACATCATAATCAATGATAAACAACACCTATGAAGTTTCATCCTCCTCAACATAGTTGACTGTGTTGACTGAGCAGGTAGAGAGCAAGAAGTTTGAACTCTTGAGGAGAATATAAAACAAAAGGATTTAAAATGAGTCCAAAAATCATCAAGTAACTCCAAATAATCCTAAGGAGTTTATAAGTGATATTTTTCATGAGTTTGATGATAGAAACCACCTACAGAACTCCCTACAACCAACTGTAGGTGACTGTAGGGTGACAGTGAATAGCCCTGATGTATTAAACAATGGTCTAGACTAAACTAAATGAAAAAACTAATCCAAAAAAGTACCAAATGGTACTATGGGACTCTATGAGGGTTATAAACACTATGAATAGGTCTCAAAGAAGCAAATGTGCACCTACAGGCCCCACATTCAACTGTGGATGACTGTGAGGAGGGGTAGGGAATAAACAAGTTGAGTTCTTGAGGTGGGTAGGACATAAACATGAATTAATTGGATCCAAATCATATCAAAAATATATTTATAAATTAAAGGAAGTTTTTATCATCATATTAGGGTCAAAATACTGCAAAATCACCTACAAGTAGGGTTCCAAATGAGCAACACATTCAGGCAAGGTAGCATTATCTTATGAATTCAAGAGTATGAAGGGTGTATAAAGGGGTCAGAGTGTTAGAATGTTGATTGGAACAACTATATTATGATTATGAAAACATACATATACCTATTAAAATGGATATGGATAAAATGAAGGGATAAAAAAGATGTAAAACATAGTCAAATTGGGAGAAGCTTGTGCACAGTCTACCTCTTAATAGTATGCCTTGGAAATCTAAGGAGTTTGGGAGGAAAATAGATTGATAAAAGGATAAAAATTAGTAGATAGGGTCTCCATCACTTGGAAAAACCTCTCAAACCTTCATCTTTCTTGATAAAATAGGAGAAGTACCCCCTGTTTTGTCTCAAACAGGGGGTACTTTTCGCATGCATAAACCCTACAGTTTGGAGAAAAGAGATGAAAGGGTGATCTTAAGAGCTGGTTAGAACACTTTAGGAAGGTCTGGAGAGTTATGAAATGTCAAGAGAAACATATTATATTATACAAATGGGGATGGAACTGAATAAGGCACCCTACATTCTTAAAGTTGTAGTTATGACCCTTGAGCAAGATTTTGGCCTAGAGCCCAAACAATAGGTCAATTTAACTTCTAGCCGTAGGAGTGATTTATAGAATATGAAAACATATTTGAGGAACCTTAAAAAATATTTTCAATCCTTTTGGAGAAAAAGGAAAACCATGAAAGGTCATTTTGAGCTCTAAGGTGTAGTCAAGCTGACTAGGCATAGTGAAGCCTAGATTCCAAATGAGAGGCCATTTGCACTTCTAACATGAGATATTCATTCCAAACCATTAGAACATGTTAATAAGGTGACTATAATTATGTTAAAACCTAAATATTTTAGGGGAATCCATAAGAAACCATTTTTGAAATCAAAACCCACTGAAACTTGCAGGAAAAAAGGAAAACAAGCTCACTAGGAGAGGTTCAAGTGCTCATATCTTTCATGAGGCATTACATGGATGCCATATGAGTTTGAGAAAGTTATTATGGGTCCTCAAAACCACATTATTGTAATTTTTTTTCAACTCCAATGTCAAAATTTTATGAATGAACCTTAAGAGGTCAAATAGATCTAAAACCCTTCAAAACCCTTGCAAGTGACCAATTTGTGAAAATGGAGTTGAAAAGATAATCTAGTGGCATAATTTTCTCATGAAAGTGATTTAACATTGTAAAATTCTCCCTCAAGATACTCCCCATGATTTTTGGTTGTACAGACCTATACGAACATGGCAAAAATAAAGTATTTTTGACCATTTTTTTTATGTTTTTTAGGTTTTATAAGGAGTCTGAGCATGAAAAAAAAATTGGGATGATGATATAGACTTTTTATAACCCATAATGTCAATTTAATAATTCTAAAAAAATCCTAAGTGTTCAAATAATAGCTCTCATCTCAGCCAGTCAAAATTGGCATATTGGACAAACTAGTGAGATGGGTGGAAAACTTTAAGTGAAACAATTTTAAGGTGTATTTGATGCTTATAAGGAAATGGAGGGTATTGAAAGGCTTAATTTACTCCCTCCAAAAAAATTTATGAGCAACTAATGCCAATTTTGAGGCCAAATGTGTAGGGTGCATGAAGAAGGAATTTTTTGGACTACAGATGATGATGGCTCACTTCTAAGTGACTCCAGATGACTAGGCCTACAAAAAATTCATGGAGAGATATGTATGATGTCCTTACCATTCATCATAATAATTGGACCTATTCCTAATTAGTTATAAGGCATTCAAATAGGGTTAATCATACAAGTAGTTTTTTCATAGCCAGAATGAGGTGTTTTATGTCACTTTACAAGAGTTTGATGACTTAGATGGACACTTGGGCTTCTTGACCTTGCGTGATTTATTCCATATCATATTTTCATGCAAAAATAACTACTTATATAAAATTTTGAGGTGTAATTATGACTCTTGTACTTCTCTTTTCTCCTCTCTCTCTCTCTCTCTCTCTCTCAAGTTCTATAAGAACTAGCCATTTTGGCTATTGTAATCTATGCTCCACCTGAGTATGGTGAAGCCCTACTCATTTGTATACCATTTAATCAATAATAATACTAATTATTAACTCTTAAATTAGTTTTATTAGTGTGTTATTTTGGAATATTTGATTTTTCACAAGTGATAACTCTTGTTTCCTTAGCATGATTGTTTTATTCTATCATCTATTTGCAATTGGAAAACTTCTTCTTGCAGGGCATGTGAAGTGTTCTAGGAAATGTCAAGGATTGAGTGAGTTATTATATTTATTAGTGAAAGTATAGGCTTCTTGTCTTGTCCTCCTAGATTTTCACATTCATCCATAACCTCATAATGTAACATTGATGTGAGAAGATGAAGATTGGAGAAGTGTATGTTCAGTTTGTCCCTTGATTTCAAGTGTAACTTGTATATGGTTGGAAGTCATAAATATATTTGGTGTATCACCTCACTTATGATAGTTTGTTTTCAATTATCTCTCTCTTTTCACCCCCTAATTTTAGTTGTAGTTGAAATCCAAAGTGGTACATTAAGGGAGCTAACCCCATCTAGAGATTCACCTCATCCTTAGGCTGCCCACAAGCCTAAAAGTGTTTCCATTGTGCCACTTAGATGAGGAGAACTTTTCCATCTCTTAAAAGGGTGAAAATACAAGTGACAAAATATATGACAAAGTGCAATAAGTTATTTTAGGTTTTTATTAAATTCTATTAATACCTTGCTACATGGGGCCCTCTACAAGAGCAGCAAAGTTTATAAAATTTTACAATGAATCATTAAGTACATGTCAACCAAGTAAGAGGATGTAATTTTTTTTTCCCATCATACTTCAAAAATTTTAAAGGTTTTTTTAAAGGGAAATTTAATAGAAATTATTTTTGTTAGATACTTGCTAACAAAAAGGGTCTAACATTTGTTGGATATTTTCTTGGGTTAATTTTTTTGACTTTGTAATGGTGATATAAGGTTGTAAAAGGGGTTATAAGTGTAATATTTTTTTAAAAAGTCCTAATAATATCTTGTAATTAGAATATATTTCTAAGGTAAATTTAAAACCTCGATAACATTATTTATTTTTTGATTTCGTACCATAAATAGAATTGTGAGCTTAATTTTTGAAAACTGATGCTTAACTCCTAAAAATTATAATGAATGGTCAATGAAAATAGAAAATACATTAATCTTCAATGACTTATGGGAAGTAGTTGAAAACCAACCAATATTTCCCACCGATTTCATAAAGCTTGCAAAATTTCATAAATGTGATAAGTGTGCCCTTGCTTTATTGAAATCAACTTGTAGTACACAAGTTATAATTCACATAGAGGCCATCAAGTCTGAATCTTGGAAATCATGGAAAGCTCCAAAGGACTTATATGATAAATAACCTGATTATACAAAAATTTATCTTCTTATGTAGTTGTTCAACATTAAACTAATAGACGATGAAGATGTTTTAGAATATATGTCACAAATTAAGAATTTGAAACAAGAATATGGCACTGCTGGCAAAAAATTTGCTGATGAAATGCTCATTTCTATTGTTTTGAATGACCGTAGCCCTAGATACAAGAATTTTATAGAAATGTTATAGCTTAGTGATAATCTTAACAAATCTACTTTTGATTCTATTTGTGAGTTGATCACTCAACATGAGTGACAATTTGCAAAGAAGAAAGAAAAACTTGTTGAAGAGGCCTACTATACCAAAATAGGTAATATATTATATAAGCACAATAAAAAACATTCTTTGAAGCACCTTCTAAGGTAGAAACATTCTCCATATCACACTTCTAGATATAAGCATCATTCTAGACATAGGAATCATTCTAATTCTCTGAAGTATAGACATCATTTTGGTTCTCTAAAGCATAAACATCACTCTAGTTCTCAAAAGCATGAGCATCACCATAAACATTCACATGGACACAAGCACAAGGACATGAATTCTTCTTCATGTGGATATTATTCCTCTAATTCAAGTGAACATGAGAAAACATGCTATAATTATGGTTGCATAGGACACCTCTCTATAGAGTGCCCCTCCAAAAAGAGGTCCTCTCATCATTGACAGAAGGTAGAAGTAAATTTTATTGGTCACTCTTATCATTCCTCTTTTGGCTATTCATTTGTATATTCTTCTAATGAATGGGATGATTGAAAAGTTTCTTGCTTCATAGATGCTAACTATATATTCTAAGATGATAACACACCCATTTTGTGCAAGCTGCTAGGCTCAAGATTGGGATATGATGTAGTGGTATTTTTTGGCTTGTGTACTTTACTATCATAGATCTAGTGTTGATATGATCTTTGATGTAGAGCATTTCAGTAGTTTTTACTTGGTTTATTTTTTGCACAAGTTCTCACTTTTGACTTGATAGGGGGAGAAGATATTGCATATTACTTTTTGATCAATCATTGGTGGTTGCAGTACGAGTCAACATTGAGTTGCTAGTATTGTTAATGTTGAGCAAAGGCTTGTGGGAGATGTTGGTAATTGTTGGGCATCAATTTGAGATGTGCCACACACATTACTAGGGTAATCACTTGTTGGATGAATTATATGTGAGGATTAATGTAGTTGGATAGGGCATGATCTTATTCTACTTTAGTGCAGAGATGATCAGGACATTAATCAATCGAAGATGTACAATGTACCAGGTATCGTTGTAGTAGAGTCTACTTAGATGACTCACAGTTCATTACTTCAGTCTTTTTATACCCTTTTCGATCAAGGGAGAGTTTGTTGGGATCATTTATGATCCAAAGTAATTAGTTTATTTTTAATTTGTTTATGTTTTTATTTATTGTCAGTTGACGGGTTGGTTAAACCCGTGAGTTAGTTTTCTTTAACCAGCTTCTCGTAAGCTTTTTAAATGCTTACATTATATAGAAATAAATAAAATTTCAATTGAATTTCCTAAATATTTTTCTTTGTTATTTATTCATTCTTGCAAGATTCCCTAAATACTTTTCTCTGGTATGAGAAATGTACTCTCTAGGTTAGAGAGATGTGCATAGGGGTTGAAAGGTTTTGTGGAACTCTTCCTGGTCATTTGTTTTAGCTTTTGTGATTATCTCACATGTTTTTGGGAAATTAGTGAAACTTTTATCAAGATATTATAGGCTTGTCTTGCCAATTCTTAACCTCAAGGTCATCATGATAGAATCAATTAGCATAAGTGATACTCACAAAACTTGTTTGCATAAAGAAATGTCATAAAATAAGGTCTTGTGGGACCAATACTCTAAGAATAGTGTTAATTGAGAGAACTATGATGAATTTTTCAGATAAAATTTTGCATTTATCTGCATGATTTGATACTTGATACTATGTTTTTATGTTGTTAAACTCTATTTGTTATTCAAAACTTTTGTTTGAATAAGAGTCATCGGGATGATGACTAGTTTTAGGGGGGAAGATGTCACATCTCGATTTCACCCTATGATTTATGACCTTAAATCTGTAGATTAGTATGGTTATTAACTAATTATAATTACTTTGATTTGAGAATTTTGACATATTTTGTAATGAGATAGTGATATTGTCGATTAGTATATATAATGTGATAGCTGTATTTTATTATTTTGTACATTGTAGATATGTATGTGTTAGTTTTGCATCATTAGTTGATATTTATGATGACTCAGACTAGTTATGTACTTGTTGTGAGGTGGATGCATGATATATCTTACCCTTAGAGCTTGACGAGGGAGAGCATCATCAGAGAGGATGGGCTAGATAGGATGATTGGGCAATGATGGAGAAATTGCTAGTGACCCTACACACATGCACATTGGATTTAAAAATGTTATATGTTTCAAATGTTAGTACTTAATTAAGGAAAAATTTTTATGAATATAAAATTATGTGGATTTAGTTTTTAATATGCATTAGATTCCTTTAAATTAGTTGTCTTGAGTTTCAATAATAGATTAGGAAAATAGATATTAATTGCTATATAGATATTAATTATTGTAGATATGATTATCTTGAAATAAGTAGCAATTATTGACTAAATATCTAGTAGTTAAATAAATAATTATCCTTTTAGTAATTACTTCCAAGGAATCTAAATTATCTTAGAGTACTAACCTTGAGTTATGCCAATCTAAATTTAGTCTTTTTAAAGCATTCATGAGATTGCATCAAAAGATAAATTTAGATATATTTATTTAATTTGGTCAATTTAGTCTATTGTTTTAGATAACTTGAAAAAAGTAGTGTAATGTTGAACAAATTGGGAGATTTAATATTAGTTAAGAAAGATAAATTAATAAATGAATGCTACACATGGATGGCAAATTATGCATGATTTAAAGATTTAAGGAAAACTCAAGTAAAGCATTAGTTTTGGTATTTAGGAACTAAACGTCAAATTAAATAAGATTTATGCATGGAAATTGTATATATACGAATGAGATTATTATAATAAGAGGAAGTAAGACGTAAAAGGAGACAAAAAAGAGAAGAAAAAAAAGAGAAAGGATACCAGTTTGTACCTGCTCAACTTGAAAGCAATACAAAGGTAGATTTTGTAATTATAATTCTGTATGGATATGAGAATGAATTTTCTATGCAAAATAATAATGGAATGTATTATACCAGATATCCAAGAACTTGATTTAACTATTTTAGAAAATTGTAGGTTGTTTTTAATAGTGCTTTAAATATAATAGGCTATGCTTTATACATATTTCATTTTACCTATTTTTGGTCTGTGTTCCACTCTCTCTAAGCTGATGTATTATTCTTTTGAGCCTACATGTTGTTTTGCTAGGCCTGCATATTATTTTATTATGTCTACTTATTACCTTAGGTTTGCATTTAATTCATTTGGATTGAGTGTAGTTTCAGACAACATCTTTTATTATTGTTTACTTATTTATCCTATGAGCAATGTCTAGTTTTATAGACTATATATCTCCTTCCTTAGGCGTATTTTAATTTGACAATGCCATTTGTAAAACAAAAGGAATAGGTTTAGCTTACGTATTACTTTTATAAGTTGTGTTATTAGAGGAATTTGTTAGGGTGTGGAGCTAAAAGCTTCACCAAGGAGCATACTAAAATAGTTTCGGGTTTACACAGTCACCGGCGTCGGTCAGGAGCAGTTGGAGGAACGCCGGCGTCAGCAGAGGATCGGTCGATGACGGTCACATGCAGACTGGTAGGAACCGGCGTCGGTTACTTGTGTGTCCATAATGCTATTTTCGAGGACAGAAGCGAGTGTTTGCATGATGAGTTTAAGCCTTAGTCTTAAGTTCGCGTTTCTATTATTAGCAAGATTGTTTTTAGAGCCCTTGTACAAGAGGCTTAACTGTTTGTTGTAAGTGCATGCTCAAGTTTCCTAATTATATATGTAGGAAAGATATTCTTAGCTTAGTAAGTTGAATTGTATGAGTAGAACATTGTGAATGTTTGAAGGACAGTACAAAAGTTGTATCAATCCAGGTTGTTGGAATTGATTGTACTTGAGAGAGAGAGCTCTTGAGGAATAGAGATCTAGTGAGAGATCTTGTGCATCTGAGAGAGGTGTGGAAGAAAGAAGTTTCTTCAATTGTATTCCTTTTGTAAAGAGTTTTAATATAAGTTTTCAGGGTGGTTTCTTGTATCTCTTGTTCTGTGCTATTTATCATTCTAGTTACTTATCTATCTGATTTATTTTCGCATTTATTGCTTTCACAAGTGTAATCATTGTTGGTTGATCCCCAACAAGTGGTATCAGAGCTCAGGTTCACTAACAGGTGGTTCAGATCTGTGTAGTGTGTTTGGATTACAGGTTGCTCACAAGGGTTTCTACAGGGATTTCTGTTTGAGTGGGAGAAGCAATGGCAGAAGAAAGTAAATTGAGAATGGAGAAGTTTAATGGCAAGAACTATCAACATTAGAGAATGCAGATAGAGGACTATCTGTATCAGAAAGATCTTTTCTTACCATTAGGTGGGATTGCAAAGAAGCCCAAGGACATGGAGGATGAAGAATGGGAAGTTCTTGACAGAAAGGCTTTGGGGTCTATAAGACTAGGTCTTGCATCCACTGTGATATCTAATTTGTCATAGGCAAAAACAATGGTGGAGTTAATGACTACGTTAGCAAATTTGTATGAAAAACCCTCAGCTTCTAATAAGGTATATCTTATGAAGCAGTTATTTAATTTGCATATGCAAGAAAGTGGATCTATTTCTAATCACCTGAATGATTTCCATGGAATTGTTAATTAGTTAAGTTCAGTCAATATTGTATTTGATGATGAAATAAAAGCTCTTTTAATATTATGTTCTTTGCCTGAAAGCTGGCATGGCTTGGTAATGGCAGTTTCTAATACTGCATCTGCTTCGAATATTTTAAAAGTAGAGGATGTTGTTAGTGTTATCTTGAATGAGGAAATTCACAGGAAAAGAACAAAAGAGACATCTGGGAACGCTTTAAATCTCGAGAGCAGGGGAAGGAAAAAAGAAAGGAGCAAGAGGAGATCAAGATCTAAGTCTAAGGGAAGAGGCAGATCCAAATCTAGGAATGGTAGAAGGCCACAATGCTAGAACTGTGGAAAGTTGGGACACATAAGCAGAGATTGCTGGTCAAAGCCTAAGGAGGAGAATCAACACGAAGGAAAGGAAGAGACAAAGGTTGCAGGTATTGCACAAGATGCTCTAATTTTCTCTTTGCATAATAATATAGAATCTTGGGTATTAGATTCTGGTGCATCTTTCCATGCTACCCCTAACAGAGAATATTTCAGTGACTATATCCATGGAGATTTTGGAATAGTGTACTTAGGGGATGATGAGCCTTGTAAGATTATTGGCAAAGGTAAAGTATAGCTGAAGATGCAGAATGGCAACACATGGGTGTTGAGAGATGTGATGCATGTTCCTAGCTTGAAGAGAAATTTGATTTTTACAGGTAAGTTAGGAGATGAGGGTTGTACAGTAACTCTCATAGCAGATTCTTGGAAGGTGACCAAGGGTGCACTTGTTATGGCTAGAGGTAAGAGAGAAGGTACTCTCTATTTGTGTAATTGTGTTACTAACAAATCTCCTTATGTATTATCTACTTCAGATGTGGATGCTAAATTGTGGCACTCAAGGCTTGGCCACATGAGTGAGAAGGGGATGTCAATTCTTAAGTCTAAAGGTATGCTTTCAGATTTAAAAAGTATGGATCTAGAATTTTGTGAGCATTGTGTATTTGGAAAATAGAAAAGGGTTAGTTTTCTCAAGACTGGGTCTACTAAGAAAAGGCATAAGTTGCAGCTTGTTCACACAGACATGTGGGGACCGGCTCAGGTAGCCTCTATTGGAGGATCACGGTACTATGTTACGTTCATAGATGATGCTACAAGAAAGGTATGGATCTACTGTATTAAGAAGAAATCTGATGTTTTTGAGACTTTTAAGATTTGGAAAGCTATGGTTGAGAATGAAATAGGCAGAAGATTGAAGTGCTTGAGATCTGATAATGGCGGTGAGTTCTGCAGTCTTAAGTTTAACTGGTATTGTTACACACATGGAATCTGTAGGCAAAGGACGGTTCCAAGGACACCTCAGCAGAATGGAATTTTTGAAAGGATGAACAGAACAATCATGGAGCGTGCAAGATGTATGAGATTGCATGCTGGGTTACCCTTAGAGTTTTGGGCAGAAGCTGTTGACACCGCAGTGTACCTGATTAACAAAGGACCCTCTACAACTCTGGATGGTGGAATTCCAGAAGAGGCATGGACAGGTAAAAAGATAGATCTCTCATATCTCAAAGTTTTTGGTTGTGAAGCCTTTGTGCAAGTAGATAAGGAAAATAGAAAGAAGCTTGATGCTAAGTCTATGAGGTGCACTTTTATTGGCTATGGCTTAGATGATTTTGGTTTTAGATTTTGGAATCTAGGAACTAACAAGGTAATTAGGAGCCGTGATGTTGTTTTCAATGAAAGAGTGATGTATAGTGATCAAATGAGGAAGCTGAATCAATTTGGGTAGAGCAATGGAGAATTGGACAAAGTTATGGTCCAAAATGAGCTCGCGGGAAAAAGAAATAATCACTTACAGGAAAACACAAAGACCGACGTCGGCAGGTTAGGAACCAGCGTCGATAGTACAGAAACTGATGTCGGTCATACAGAGACCAACGTCGACAGAACAGGCATCGATGTCGGTCAGGAAGAACCAGCGTCAGCCAGTAACAGGTCTTCAGGTGGCCGAGGTCAGTCACTGTCAGAGAATTTGGGTGGACAGCGTGTTGAGAACGAGTCTAAGACACCCATCAGGAGGTCAGAAAGGGTAAGTAAGCCTCCAATTAGATATTCTCCTTCCTTATACTATTTATTGCTAACCAATGGTAGAGAACCAGAGAGTTTTGAAGAAGCTTTACAGGTGGAGTCCAAGAGTCAGTGGGAGCGTGGCATGGTTGAGGAGATGGAGTCCTTAAGAGAGAACCAAACATGGGATTTGGTTGAATTGCCAGCTGGTAAGAGGACACTGAAGAACAGATGGACCTACAGATTGAAGGAAGGTGAGGATGGACAGATGAGATATAAGGCCAGATTGGTAGTGAAAGGATTTGCATAAAAGCTAGGTATTGACTTTGGTGAGATTTTTTCTCTTGTTGTTAAGATGACTTCTATAAGGGTTGTATTGTCTTTGGTTGCTTTTGAGGATTTGCATCTTGAGCAGCTAGATGTTAAGACATCATTTCTTCATGGAGATTTGGATGAGGAAATATACATGGAACAGCCATAAGGATTTGAGGTCAAGGGTAAGGAGAAGTTAGTGTGCAGGTTGAAGAAAAGCTTGTATGGCCTCAAGCAAGCTCCTAGACAGTGGTATTTGAAATTTGACAAGTTTATGACTGAGCATGGCTACAGTAGGTGTCAATCTGACCATTGTGTATATTTCAAGAGATTTGATAATGGTAGATATATTATTCTATTGTTGTATGTAGATGATATGCTGGTTGTAGGATCTCACATGCAGGATATCTCTGAGCTTAAGGTGAAATTAGCTCAAACGTTTGCTATGAAGGATTTGGTAGCAGCAAAGAAAATCCTTGGCATGAGCATTAAGAGAGATAGGAAAAATCACAGGTTGATATTGTCTCAAGAGGATTATGTGGACAAGGTGTTGAAACGGTTCAATATGCAGGATGCTAAACCAGTAAGCACACCTTTGGCTGGACATATTAAGTTGAGTAAAGAACAATGTCCTAATTCACATGATGAGGTAGAGTACATGAGTAAGGTTCCATATTCTTCTGCGGTAGGAAGTTTGATGTATGCAATGGTGTGTACTAGACCAGATATTGCCCAAACAGTGGGAGTAGTAAGCAAGTATATGGCCAATCCAGGTAAGGAACATTGGAAAGCAGTTCAGTGGATCCTTAGATATCTGAGAGGAACCAACAGTAGATATTTGTGCTATGGAGGTTCAGATACTTCTCTACATGGCTATGTAGATTTAGATATGGCAGGTGATTTGGATGGCAGGAGGAGCACCACAGGTTATGTTTTTACTGTAGGTGGAATGGCGGTTAGTTAGATATCTAAGTTGCAGAAGGTTGTTGCCTTGTCAACTACAGAAGCAGAGTATATTGCAGCCACAGAAGCTAGCAAGGAGATGATATGGATGACACGGTTCATGGAAGAGCTTGGAAGGGAGCATGGGAGTTGCAGATTGTATAGTGACAGTCAGAGTGCAATCCATTTGGCTAAGAATTCAGCCTTTCACTCAAGAACCAAGCACATACAGCTAAGGTACCACTTCATACGGTAGGTATTGGAAGATGGTGAGTTGAAGCTGGTAAAGATCCATAGAGATAGGAATCCTGCTGATATGTTAACCAAGCTTGTTACTAAGGAGAAGTTGAATCTTCATTCAACTTCTGTTGGTCTTCATGATTGAGTTGAACATGGAGGAGCTAGAAGATGTTGCTGTACAGGTACTGGTGCAGCTGTTTATCTCCAAGTGGGAGATTGTTAGGGTGTGGAGCTAAAAGCTTCACCAAGGAGCACACTAAAACAGTTTTGGGTTTACACAGTCACCAGCGTCGGTCAGGAGCGACTGATGTCGGTCAGGAGCAGTTGGAGGAACGCCGGCGTCGACAGAGGATTGGCCGATGACGGTCACATGCAGACTGGCAAGAATCAGCGTCGGTTACCTGTGTGTCCAGAATGCTATTTTCAAGGACAGAAGTGAGTGTTTGCATGATGAGTTTAAGCCTTAGTCTTAAGTTCGCGTTTCTATTATTAGCAAGATTATTTTTAGAGCCCTTGTTCAAGAGGCTTAACTATTTGTTGTAAGTGCATGCTCAAGTTTCCTAATTCTATATGTAGGAAAGATCTTCTTAGCTTAGTAAGTTGAATTGTATGAGTAGAACATTGTGAATGTTTGAAGGACAGTATAGAAGTTGTATCAATCCAGGTTGTTGGAATTGATTGTACTTGAGAGAGAGAGCTCTTGAGGAATAGAGATCTAGTGAGAGATCTTGTGCATCTGAGAGAGGTGTGGAAGAAAGAAGTTTCTTCAATTGTATTCCTTTTGTAAAGAGTTTTAATACAAGTTTTCAGGGTGGTTTCTTGTATCTCTTGTTCTGTGCTATTTATCATTCTAGTTACTTATCTATCTGATTTATTTTCGCGTTTATTGCTTTCACAAGTGTAATCATTGTTGGTTGATCCCCAACAGAATTTATAGACCTGCATTTCATAATAATGACCTATGTATCATCCATGTAGAACTGCGTTGTATATATATAGGTCAACAATTTATGCATATCAGTGGCTGCGCTTTATAATAAAGGTAACACTATATAATTTATGGTTACATTTTATACTAGATGCAACACTATATAATTTATGGATATGTTTATACCAAGGGCAACACTATTTAATTTATGTTTGCATTTTAATATGGAAGAATACAAGTTAATTCAATTGATTTGAAATCCAAGAAGATGACAAAACAAAGTCTCGCATGTTATGGCTAATATTAAGCTTGTGTTTTTATTATGCATGAATTGTGTCTTATATTGCACTGCTAAGTCTTTTAACTGGAATGCTAAAACACCCAGTCTTAAAGAGTAATGCTGAGCAAAAAATTTAAAATGATGCAAATGAAATGTTGTGTATATAACATTGAAATATAGTGATAAAGAATCAAAATGCTAAATCATTATTTGCTTAGATTGCAAAGTGATAAAACACTGAGTATAAATAAGAGAATAAAATAAAACATTGCCTCATTTATATGTATTTCCCTATCTTATATATTAAATCTCCTAGACTTTAATAGAGGGTTGATTTTATAAAAGATGGCTAAGTAATAGAACATAATTAATATAAAAGGAATGCTATATATTTAATAGTACACATCATTTATAAAAAGAATACTATGTATACAATAGTAAACTATGCATATAAAAACATTGAGCATGCAATTGATAATGTTATGTATATATAATTAAACATAGAGTATATGTAAATGATCACCAAGTCTCAAATGAAAACACTGAGTCTAATAGGTTAAAGTACCAAGTCACTTAAATAATAAAAATAAAAATAAAATTTGAGTCAAATACATTATAAAAACTTAGTCTAAATAATGAGACACTTGCCTTAGATTTCCATATTACGGTTGCAAAGCAAGTTGCATGTCTTATATTGTATGGTTGCATCATTTATATGAAAAACTAAGTCATTTAGATAAAAATGTCAAGTCATTTATAAATAAAATCTCTTTAGTGCAATATCAAAGGTTGGGTAGAACTTTATTATGCCTCGAAGTTTCTGTATAGCATTTTTTGGGCCAAGTTACACTCCCAACCAAGTTCCATTACCGGTTTGAGTTGCATTTTTATCATAAGCATGATTAATATAGAATTATTATGAGGATAGAAAAATAGGAAAAATATTAAATGGTTTATTCACTCTTACCTTGAGCAAAAATAAATGTTGGATTGTTTTGTATTCTCAGTTAGGTAAGAAATGGTAAAATGATAGATGTGGTTATTAGATACAATATTGCATAAATATATTTTAATTAGATTAATTGATAAGAATTAGTCAATCAATGATTTGTGATGTGAATATTTATCCTTGCAAGCCATTTTCATGTGATGATTGTGCTTAGAGTTTTATAGTTTTGGGAATATCGCTATGTTTTTGGGTAAATTATAATAAGATTAGACATTGTAGTGGTAATGTTATTATATTTTTATTTGATTAATACTATATCTTGGATTGATTTAATTATATGATCTAAATCTATACTATGGATTTTCTTAGAATGCAAGATGAAAACTTGTGTGCAGTAAATATTGTGCGAGTATTTTTATGTGCAAGCGATTAAACATTACTAGAATAAAATAGTATATCATGATGTGTGCTTAGAGATTATGTTTTCATTTGATTATTATTGAGGGCATACCCAGATGGTATAATCAAGTAATTATTTATTAATAATTATAATGTAAGATTGATTATTCATTTTTGAGTAGAGTGCTTGTGCACAATGAGCTATGATAGTATGTGATATCATAGAATACTTCAGCTTAAATATATATACCTAGATGGTACATGCTCTATTTATATGTTTAGACTCTCGAATGTATATATCTGGATGGTACATACTCTAGTTGTATGTTTAGACTCTCACCTACATTTACTGATTAAATGTATGTGCTGGTTATTACTTGAATAGTATATTTTATAAGATATCATTTATACGTGCATACAACTTTGAGAGTGTAAACAAATATTAAGTAAGTCTTTTATGTGTCTATATCACTTGCTTTTTTATACCATTATTTTATTAAAATCTCAAGGTTTAATGTATTTTAGACTACTCTATATGACTGATAGTAAAAATTAGTAGTTATGTCTTAGAACATTAGACTATGATAATATGGGTTATCATGAGGTATAGTATGTTTGGAACTTATTGTGGTAATTAGAAATCTATGGTTAAATGTATGTTTTACTTGGGTGGGATAAACTATAGGAATTATTTTTGGTTTGGGATAGATAATAATGTAAGATTCATTCATGAGTTCATTGAATAAAGGTACACTTTGCTTATTCTTATGTTTAGCATATGATGTGATATGATTGCTAAGAGGATGTAATAGTATGAATCTTATGGTTAAATAATCTATAATGAGATATTATCTTTTGGTATGTATGATTTATATGTCAATGTAATATCTTGTAATAGAATGGGTTTTCTATGATACACTATATGTTTAGTTTTAGAAATCATATACATTGAGGTACTTATTTGTTCTCTAGATTCTCACACCATTCTATCTACCTATCCATGAAGGGAGGGCCATTCCCTAATAGGGGATTGTACAAGGGATCGTTGGTTTGTGGTTGGTGTATAAAAATGTTTAGATGATGGTCTCCCTCCCCACAATAATATTACTTACCAAGAGACTACACTTGAGATTCAAAGATACACGAGTTGGTTTGACTCAAGCTCTAGAGGGTTTGGTATCTATTTATTATATTAAGGCTGAAGGCCTAATGGAAATGTAATTATAATATATTTGTATTTACTTAAATAATAGTTGTTGTAATATTGGACCAGTCATGGCTGAGCCCTAATGTATTTACTTTCCTTACAATTATAACAAGTTATATTACATTCAGTATTAGAATTTTAAAAATGATATTATTCTAAGTTGATGATTATATGATTGGTTAAAGTTATTAGTATAACTATGGTTAAGTGAATGAATGTTAAGTAAATAGTTAAAAAAAAATTATTGTATTACTATAAATACAACTTGAGGGGTTATTACAAGTGGACTCTAAATTCTCCCTAGTCTAGTAGGGTACCATTCGATTGGAATAACATGGAGATATTGACCTCCTTAAAGTAGGTCAATATCTTCTTCCTGCCCTCTTCTAAGGGTCTAGTTATAGTATGAGCCATGACCAACCACTCCTCCATAGTAGCCTTCATATTCTTGATGTATGTTTGATACAACCCCAAATCTAAGGTTGGCATTATTTTCAACTCCAAAAACATGCCTTTGTTAATCACCACCTGTAGCTTCTTATACTTTCTATCTATCTCCACAATCCTCTCTAAGAAAGCCTGAGTTTGTTGGATAATGACATTAGTCTTAGCCAAAGTCTCCACTACCTTCCCAAGAACTGAGAAGCATAGTAAGAGGGCATTTTTGACTTGCCCAATCAGTTTAATGGGAAAAAATCTCTTCATTTGGGTTTCTAAGGTCCATACCTGGCTTTACATGTCCTTGAGGAGATTTTTGACATATCATGAGTTTTTTGAAGAATGGAAAGTGGGTCCTCAACCATCCTTTCTTCCCTAATCAAATTCCCCACCTCAGTGAGGGAGAATAGATCTTGATGGGTTTTCCAAACCACTAGGTTCCCCTCTTGGATGAACATTTACATTAATGCCCTCTTCATGCTCCTTGAAGTTCAGTCCAAACTCCATTATACATCTAGGTCACCTTGGGTAGTCATCCTTGGTACTTGTGACCTTGGGACCATTCCTCAAGTGGTGGGAGGTGTAGGAGGGGTGGTTGAGATGGTGTTCAAGGGTAGAAGATGAGGTGAAGTGGAAATGGAGAAAGTGGAGGGGGTGAATGAGGAAAGTAATAGAGGTGGAGGGGGCATGAGAGAGAAAGAAAGAAGAACAAAAGGGGAGGCCCATGGGAATATTTGTGCCCACCATTATTTTAGGGGATTTCACCAAGGAAAGTGTCATTAAATAGAAGGGAAGAGATCCGTTGTTCGAAGATAAATCCCAAGGTGCCCTCAATAATAGAAAGAGGGGGTTAGGGAGAAATACACTGAGGTGTTATGGTTGGGGCCAAAGGAATTATTAAGGCTAGTGGAGGATTTTTGATTGGAATAGAAGGCCTTCAAGTTGAACTTAGAGAATAAGTTATCTTCAGCTTCTTCTTTGGCCTCTTACTCAAGTCGGTTCCAAATGTTTTAGTGGAAGAGTTGGTTAGAATAGTAAGAACCATAGGGGGTGATGGTGGATAACCTAGAACTATTGAGGGAGGAACCGAGATGATTGGAGGGAGCATTAGGATAGTTATTACCATTGGTAGTATGCTCTTGATGGTTGTATTCATGCTTATTAATCAAGATGCACCCATTGGTACCTGGAATGAAGAGGTAAGGATGCTTAAGAGGATCGATGCCAAAATTGCTTGGGAAAATGATGAAGTGGGTGAAATGGGGAAAAGAGAAGGCACCATTTAGGGAGCTTGTGGGAGTGGATTGAAACTTATGGGTGTCAGGACCGAGAATTGGAAAGTGGTGGGAGTGAGGGGTAGAAGGGAGATGGAAGAAATGGGAGGTGTAATGGGTGGAACCTATGTTGGTACCTATTAAGAGCTTCATTTTAGACTCACCTTAGGATTGTTAGTCATATTAAACCTTAGATTCTATGTGCCCTAGGGTTGAGTACCAGTGGTTGAGTTGGTTGCACCTAGGTTGCCTACTATGAAGTAACATGGGTCTAACTTGATCATGGCTAGAATATTAGAGCTATCAAAGGAGGTGGAGGTGGAGTTAGGGCAGGAAGAACAACTAGAGAAGGTAGAGGTAGAGCTAAGACATGAGGAGCAAGAGTTATTAGAGGAAATAAGGTTAGAACTAGAGCCCAAGGAGGAGAAGGTGGAAAAATCCTCTTAAAGATAACAAAAGGAGTTGATGTTGGATCCTTTGTAGATCAAGTAGGAGTTGGAGTGAGAGTAGATGGGCCCACCTAAACCTTCTCCCATTTCTTCTTCTTCTTTATCATGATTTGTTATAATATCTCTTAGTCATCGATGGCATCCAAGTACATCTCATCATCATCCTCTATTTGATGACTTTAATTAAAATTAAGGCAAGCCAAATATCATGACAATTAAGCTCTAATCATTCCTTTAGGGTTTCAGTGCTAGAGCTTGAATATTACTAGGGTGAAAGAGTCTTAATTGACCTCCATATTGTAGAGGGGAGGGATGACATTATACACATGGTACCTGATAATGATTAGGAGTGGTGGGAATGCCTTCTACTGATAACCTCTACAAAAGCCAAAGATGCCCTCCACTAGCTAGTAGTGATCTCCTGCTTCACCAAATTATCTAGAATGAAATACAATAAATAGATGGGTTACTTAATGACACCCATAATTTGGATCATAGTGCCCTCTTGTTAGTGCCGATAGTCCTTGATAGTGGTGATATAGTCCCAAATTTCTTATGATAGCTGGGGCATTAGGGCCTCATTGATAACATTTTAGACCTCTAGATAGAAGTACTCATAGATGTCCCAGATGTGGTTCTATAACTAGTGGACATATAGTTTGTAAAATATCACATGGACTACCGAGCCCCCAAGAACCCATGTAGGAAAATCAAAGGTTTGAAGGATAACATCTCGCAAACCATGTCCCCAAAGAAACTCATCATATAGAAATTGCCTTTGGCTTAGGCATCCATGATAGTATTGACCAACTTAAAGTTGATCAGTCTTCTTATGTCCAAAACTTCTAAGGTGTGAAGATCATATAGAGGAGGGGCATCCATAGTTCATTAATATGCAAGCATGCTTGGTCCCCAAATAATCGATTCAGTAGAATCATGCCTACCTAGATTTCCTCCCAAAATGTGTAGATTATGTATGTATTTATGTCCTCCTTGCTAACCCATTTAATATCTGGGTTCTCATCCTAGTATTATAAGATGTCATATATTTGGTAAGTATCCATCCAATCCTTCAAAAATACCACATCATAAGAGAAGGTGTAATTTGAGAAGTAATATGCCTTGTAAGCATTCTCAGATATATTGGCAATCTAGTGCTGAGATTTGGGTGAGCATACCTAGTTACGAACCCCATTCTACACTCAGATGGCAATGAGGAGGTTATCAAACAAGTAAGCATAGGGAAATGCCTCTATCTTGGTTGTGGCTCTATTAAGTTTGCATTTCTTATAAGATTGAAGGGCATCCTTGAATTCTACTTATTGGTCATCATCGAAGCCTAAGTCTCTGGACACTTGCTCGACTGCTTTGAACATGTCATTATAGTACTTGAAATTGGTTAAGCCAATTGAGAATATGGTATCCTAGTACTCAAACTTAGCCTTTGGGTTTAAAAAGGATGTAATCATTATAGCTAGATGGAGCGGCAATAAGATGGCTCTAAGTGCAGGAGGCACAAAACACATGGGTACTCTATGAAAATTAGAAAGCTAAGAGTTGGAGTGCTCTCAAAGGTATGTAGTGGTAATAATTAATGGGATTTATTTAGGATTTTATAAACACATTCACATATCCCCCTATATTAATGGTGTTTAGTGGCTCACTTGCTGCAAATTTAATTTTGAGTTGGTGGCTAGATTTCCTCTCTTTACTTATAAATCCAGAGTTGAATTTGGAGCCCATGATCCTCCACCACCAATTAGATTTAGCAATGGTGATGGGATGTTTTAAAGTTATCCAAGTAAGCCCATCTTTATATTTTATTAATTCCTAATGCATGGTAGTCACATCATCATATCTCTTGGAGGTTTCCTGGTTAACTCTCAATTTACATGACATGCCATCTGGTCATTGATCTTCATGCTAATAATCAACACCTAAACATGAATTTTTACTCTATTTCATACCCTTATGAAGGGTGAGGTGTCACTTAAGGACACATTACACTTTTTGATTAGTTCTCTAGCCTCATATGTATCCCATTTTTACCTTTATAAGGCCTTAGGTGGTTGTTAATTCATCTACCTTACTGGGTGACATGGTGCCTTCTGATTAGGTAGAGCTCTCCCAAGATTTGAAATCTCTAATAGGTCTAGGGATTGGTCACTCTAACAACTTGATGACATGGTGCATTCTAATTAGGTCAAACTCTCTCAAACATTAACATCTTTGACAACTTTGAGGACCGACTGCTCTAATAACTTGGTGACATGGTGCCTTCTAATTAGGCCAAGCTTTCTTAAGATTTGACATCTTTGACAAGTTTAGGGACTAGCCTCTCTAAGAACTTAGTGATGTGGCACCTTTTGATTAAGGCAAGCTTTTTCAAGATCTGACATCTTTGATAGGTCTAGGGATTGGCCTCTTTAACAACTCAATGATATGGCACCTTATGATTAGGCCAAGCTTTCCTAAACTCTAACATCTCTAATAGGTCTAGGGACTAGCTACTCTAACAACTCGATGATGTAGCACCTTTCAATTAAGCTAGGTTCTTTAAGGCTCTAAAATATTTGACAGGTCTAGGGAGTAGCTATTCTAACAACTTAATGATGTGGTACCTTTTGATTAGGTCAGGCTATCCTAATATCTAACATCTCTAATAGGTTTAGAGACTAGATGCTCTAATAACTCAGTGATGTGGCACCTTTTGATTACGCTGGGTTCTCCTAGGATCTGACATATCTTATAGGTTTAGGGACTAGTTGCTCTGACAACTTGGTGATATGGCACTTTCTAATTAGGCCAAGTTCTAGAATCTAACATTTATGATAGTTTTAGGGAATGGATACTTTGACAACCTGATGTTGTGCCACAATCTAATTAGGTAAATATATCCTAAGCTCTGACATCTCTAACAGGTTTGAGGACTAACCACTTTGACAGCTCAATGACATGGCACCTTTAGATTAGATCGAGCTCTCCTGGGCTTTGACAGGTTTGAGCATTAGCCACTCTAATAACTTGGAGACATAACACCTTCTAATTAGGCTAGGCTCTCCCATAAAACTTACAAAAAAATACTAAGAAGTGAAATGACATGCAATACATTTAATACTTACTCATTTTTTAATAAGATTTTGATTTACCATGAAAGGTGATGGGTCTCTTACTTTGGTAAATGAATGAGACTCAGAGAACTTCCTTTGAAAGTAGACCTATAATGTTAGCACCTTAATCCATAAAAAGTACAAGTCTACCTTAGTCATAAAAATAAATAAGGATTGTTACTACTCAATAAAATTAGGGTGACATAATATTCCAAGAATTTTAGTTCAAGCAAAATCAACAAGAATAAAATAAATGACCCCAGAGCTCTAGTTCCTAGGATTTTTTATAGTGGTCCCCCATTTCAAAGAAAAGGGGGCATGTTGGGCATGACAAAACCCACTTGAAAACTATACGCCTAAGAGGTTGTAGGCATGATACCATATGAGTGACACATGGAGCAATCATGTTAACTATGGAACTAACATTAATAATCAAAGAATAAATTATAGATAATTGTCAATGTATTCAATACCCATATAGCTTGTGTGTAACATACTTTCAATGATCATAACAATAAATGAGAAATACCAAAGAGAAAAAATTAGTGAAGTTACAACCCTGAGAGAGACTGAGAAAATGATCTACGAGGTTGCAGAAGGTTTGAAAATTCTAAAAGAAAGAGGTAGGGAGTTTGATGTTGATGATGAGGAGGTTGAATTGTCTAAAGGCAATGAGAAGATTCAATTAGATTTTGAATCCATAGCAGATCATGTCAAGGATCAGGATAAGTTTTCTCTAATTGGTGAGGAAATTGATTTGCATAAAGATCATCTTGGTTTATGAAAGATCATTCTAGGCTCAAGGAGGCAATGAATAAATTGAATCAAAATGACATCTTTTACACTAAGGCTAATTTGATGGAGAGGAGTTTTTAGTTTCAAATATTGATAGATAAGGTGGATATAATTGAGAGAAAAAATGAGAATATTAAAGAAAATATTTTACTCCTTGTTGATTTTTATTGTGTCACTATGCAAAATTGTGTTTAGAGCATGGAGGGCTTAAAGCTTAAGGTTAAAAGGAAGAATGAAGACCTTGATAATGGTAATCAGGGCAAGAAGATGAAAGGTCTCATTGTGGAGAAATGTGAGTCTCAAGTTACTCAACAAATGGAAACAATGTTTAATAGAATAATAGAAAATGGACTAAAGCATATGAGGCATGGAAGTGCAGATTCATGTTTATGTTTTTTTGCTATTTTTTATTATTTTTTTAATGTGTTGTTATTTTTTAGTTTCTTTGGTAGGATTTAACATTATAACTTGTTTGTTTAACCATGCCTACATTTTTCATTTAAATGGTAGGGTCCCTCTTTAAAACCCTTTTTACTAATAATAGAAAAAAATAAATGAGAAACCCAACTACCCATATTGGAACTACGTGACCCATAGGATGTTGATGCATGGATGGATGAAATTACCCCATGAAGAATATAAGCTTAAATAAAGCTAAAAATGAAAATAAAATGGCAATGGTGGTTAATTTAAATAAAGGAGACTAACTTGGAATTAAAGTGCATGTATGAAACTGTAATAACCATCACACTCAGAACTCAATTTTAGAAATATTCATATAATATTTTGACATAAAATTTAAATCCTTAGTTGTTACCATCAAATCTAAAGAAGATTTTGCATAATCAAAACTTGATAACTCCACATCATCAATTAATGTGGTTAGTTGCATATTAGTCATCACACAAAGCTATATTCATTAAAGGCACTAATAGTTACAATGGTCATGTCCCTTTCTACCTCTAGACATGTTCAAGAATTCAGGGATACTACATTTGTGTTTGGGATGGTGACATATAATCAATGTAATGAAGTCTTCAAAAGAGTGGAAGAAATGAAGCAAATCCCATAAAACATGGGCATTGTTCAATATGGGATCAAATTTTTAGAGGACCTACTTTCCATCTGAAAGTTAGGACTTCACCAAGTAGTGGATAATCTAGAAGTATTCCCTTGTGGGGATTTATTTTACAATTTACTCATGCTCTCTTCCTAAAAAAATGTTTTAATTTAGTTTTTTCATGGGAAACATAGGATATATTTGATATCAAGTGTCACCTTTAGAAAATAATACCATCTACTTGATCCTGATATTAAGTATAGCTGAGATATTTCCCAATAGTGGTGGAGACATATAATATTATGTAGACCCTAAAATATTGGGCATAAGATACTGATAACTAGGTTAATCATGAAAAAATTAATTCCTACACCATCATAACATTCAGGGAAAGTGACCAGGTTTAAATGTTATTGATAAATAAATTATATGGGGCTAGTAATATAGTGCATTTGAAGAAATTAGGGGTACCCCTATTAAATCTAATCATTGATGAGAAAATGGGACCTTGGGAGGCATCATCACTTAAAATTTGGTGCAACAAATACTGAGAGTAAGGAAGGGGGAATTTACTACAAGATGTCATATTTAGTGGTGCTTTTTATGACAGTTCTCTTCCAACATACTTTATTTCCTTAGTGGACACCATTTAACCCTCTTGTCACTTGGTTTACTATAATTTATATGCTCGTCACTTTATAACACATATGGGACATTTATATGTATTTAAACCCATCCCATATTTAAAAATCAATGAAAAGAAGATGCCCAAACTATCTGAAGAAATGAGGGCATAACTTAAAATAATTGGAGGTTATTGATACTACCAAGACTTCATTATGATTTGAGTTTAAGCAATTCATATAGTACCCTTCAATTTTCCATATTATGTACCACATAAGCTAGTAGAAAAAAAGATTATAAATTAGCACATCCATGGTATTATAGGTCATTGTTAGAGTATAAGGTATGATCTTTATCTCTATTTCACCCTCAAAATTGGTGATAATGAATAAAATATCTTCCTAGTTATATACTCCATGTCAACTCACACACTATATTTCAACATCTTATAACTACATGAGAATGGGTGATGGGATCCCTATGGAAAAGTTTAGAGGCATGTATATTGTTATGCCTTAACACATACACCCTCATTTTAAATTTTTTAATAGGGACCAACTATTGTTAAATATCATTATTCAAAGTCCTCTAAGCCTTATACATCCATGACATGGATTTCAATTTGCACAAATCTAAGGTTGTATTAAAATCTAAAGTTGTAGAGTCTACAATTATTAAAATCAAAGCTAGAACATTGATTTTGATATATATTAAAACTTGGGCTTTCATAATTGAATTTATGATTTATATGGACTAATGGAATCAATATATCTTGTCATAGTGTTCTTATGTTTTTCATATATTCGCAGGACTATTGGCAAGGACATGCAAATCAGTCACTGTTGTGCCTTACTTTATTTATCTAAAATTAGGACAGGGGACATTCTTAGGTTACCTAGATCTATAAGCCTTTACAAATTTTCTAAGTGTTTCAAGTCTCTAAGCTTTGATAACATGTCATGTGATATAATTATGTGAACCCAGAACCATGGAAGTTCAAAACATAGTTAATCGTCTAATGGTTCCAAACTCTAATAACTTGATAAGTGTTAGAATTCCATTAACCTAGAACCTTATAAGGATTAAAAAAAGTCTAATAGCTTTAAGGTCTTACATTCTAATGGTCTTGAGGTTTCAAGTTCTGAAAACTCGATAGTTGACACATTTTTGTTAACCTAGAGCTTCAGAGAAGAAATATCAAGTTAATGGTTTAATGGTCCCATAGTTACAAGTCTCTGAGTCTATAAGGTTATGATATTATGACACACATCAATATCTGATTAACCTAGAGCATTCAATAAGATGTACATTATTCAAAAGGTTTAAATAGATGAGGCCCAAGTCTTTGAGTTCTTACAGTCCTGAGATTGCTCCCATCACACAATCATGTTAACTCGTAGCCCCAAAACATACAAAACATGGTTATAAATCTAAAAGTTTGAGTAAGTAAGAAATATACAAATGTCACAATCTAGGAGATGCATGGCCAAAGTGAACATTAAAAAGTTTGATGGCAAAGCAAAAAGGTTAGTAAATAAGGAATTAACCCTTGTCCCAAATAGGAGTAGACATGTAGGCTGGATGAAAATTTACCACATGGTAGCCAAAAAAACATGTCAAAATTGACTAACAAATTTAAATCCAAATATGAATGAAATCAAAAGTTGTTATTTGCATTGAAGTCACACAAATTGAGCATTCAAGGTGAAAAATTTGGGTAATATATGCAAAATCTAAGCAAGAAGAAAGTCACTTCACCATCAATTTATGAGTGAACATTACAAGCTTGAGCCTTCTTATGTCAAAAAGCCCTATCTTTTTTAGTCAACCCACAAGAACATTAAGACCTATTTGTGAAGGAATTTCATAGTTCATATTATTAAAATAACTTCTTCAAAACCATCATGCGTTCAAGCCCCTTCTTGTGTTGTAAATACCAAGTATATAGATACCCTATTCGACAAAAGTGCCCTTGAGTTTAAGTTTCTAAATTACTCAACACTTTGAAATGTAGTAGAGTCTATAACACCATACTCTACACAATACCATTTTTCCCAAGATGAGAAGTAATACATTGATGACCTATTTCCAATCAAAACGACGGGGCTTAATGAAGCAATGGTAAAATTAGAGGTAATGCCATGTATCAACTTGCTCAATGATTTATTATTTAATGGTACTTGATTTAGACACTATATACACCTTCAAAAATGGAATAATATACTCACATACATTTATGGAAGGGCATTTGAGAGATAAATTAGTCTCCTAGTACTTGATGTAGCATATAACCAAGTCCCAGTCAATGTATGTCTCAAGAACAACACCATAGAGGGTAAGATGAAACAATGGCTAGTGAAAGGCCATATATTACATACCAAGGGGGCCATCTCTTACAACTACATCATCAAATTTAGGCTTGGGATTAAAATATCTATGGCCCTTTTAAATAGACTGTATGGTTTTCCTAACATTACTTATGTACAAGTGGAAAGGGTCCCAGTACTAGACATTATTCTGACTTCAAAAAAGATTATTGCCTTGGGAGAGATTATAAGCCTTAGACTGAAGGTCCAGATGTTCACTAATGAGGAAAGGATAGTTCATGGAAATTTCAATATGATGTCACATTTAGTAGATGTAGATATTAACACAGCTTATAGAACAGATGAAGAATTATGACAACCATCAGTGGAGTATTTGGATACTAAGAAATGTGAAAACTATTCCTTCATGTTTGTCTACAAGTTCAAAAATAAAATCAAAAAGATATGGATGAAATCTATCATAAAGTATACCAGACCTTTCATGGCACTCAGATGCCTAGGTTATCTAAGAACTTAAAAATAAACATAAGAAAATGGTAGGATTATTGGTATTACCCTGATTATGCAATTATCAGGATTGAAAGAACTATAACAGCTCATTTATTATTACCATGACATGTCCCAAAAATAATTACATAACAGGAGGTGGCCCATCAAGTATTACATCCCAATTGTTTGCTAAGCAAACTATTTGATTATCCATGGATATTTATCATTGACAAATTTAATTTGGGTTATTTGACTAAGCTTTGAGATATATGTTGTTATGGGATAGTTTGATATTATTTAGGTTACATGATACATTGAAATGTGTTAGCTATAGTGTAAATGTTTAGATTATGAACATGCTGATTTGTTATTTTAATTACATTTTATGATGTATGTATATCATGATGTTATGATCTAACTACCTACTTGTTATGAGGTTAATGCATGAGAACTCATCCCTTAGAGTGTGATAGAGGGAGAGCATCATCAAAGAGGGTGATGTAGATGGAGATTTCAGAGGATGACAAAAAAACCGACTAGAACTCTGCACACACCACATTAACTAGCACATGTTAGAATGCATAATGAAATGGTTAACATAATGTGTTTTAATGTTGTTTGCATTAGATAGTTAAATAAGGTTGCTAGCATAGTTTAAATGATTATTTGGAATTTATCTTGTATGACATGTGTGTATGTCCATTAATGTTTTTAAGATTTACGAAATTAGATTAAATTTGGATTCGTTGATTTATTCATCATTTATATGTCATGGCATTAGGAGATGCTAATTTAATTAGGGTTACAAAAATTTAGGAATTTCCAATAAAGTGGAAAAATTAGGAAAATGAAAACAAAACAAAAAACAATAAAATAAAAATAGAATGGTCTTGATTTAAGAAAAAAAAAAGATATTCATTAAAAGAGAAAAATAAAGAAAAACAATAGTGAAAGGAAAAATCTCAAAAAGCAATGCCCTTTTCATCTTAATATAGAATATGAAAGAAGATCATAAAAATATATATTCAAGGGGAGAAGAAGGGGCATAGGACACAAAGGATATACAAAGAAGAGGCATTTGGAAGAGATTGGAGAGGAAACAAGGACAAGTAACAAAAAGAGTAACTATATGCATTGCCAAATAGGTCATGTGATTAAATTTTAGATACTTATCTGTACATGGTGGGTGTATATCTTAGCTAAATTTTATATAATTAATAATTGGGTATGTGTGATTTACATATAATGATTTTTAAGACAAATGCATATATAATCTCCAGTGTACATAACCCCTAAGTGAATATTGGCATGCATATAATGCATATAGATGGCCAAAAACGAATAACTTATATAAATGAGTAGGTGATGTCTATAATTGAAAGTGCATTTTAGATTAAGCATTGGATATATATGTACATGTTAGTAAAAAAAACATGTTACTTCAAAATATCTATTGAATATGCAGGGAAAAAGTATTTATAAATATTAACATAACACGATTGAGCATGTAGAAGTCAAAATATAATGTTCAGATCACTATAAACATTAAGCTTAGAGAAACAAATGCAGTGATCCGTAAAATTATTTAATGAGCCATATAACTAAGATAAGATGAACCACATAAGGTATATATTACATGGGCATTTGGAGATCAAAATTTATACACCTAAATTTCTATTTGTGATTAACTAAGGAACATATATAGTTGTGCTTTAATGAATATTCAAACATATTGGTATATATATTAACTCACAGCTCTAAAAATTATATGATTGGAGTCGACTATTAGAACTTAGTTAATAGTTATATATAAGTAATCCTGATATGTTACATACAGATCTACGTTTGAGTATCTCAATTAGCTACCTAAGCACACACACACACACACACACACACACACACACACACACACACACACACACACACACACACACACACACACACACACACACACACACATCGATGACTGTATAATTATGGTTTTGTATCACTACATGTTTTAGTCTAGTTATTGGCTTTATAATTATGTTTTATTATTATATGCATACCTTGTACATTGGAAATTTGGTTATGCAATGATTAAAACTTTTATGCAATGATTTAACATAGTCTAAAATTAATGACCTGTGTAATTATTCTAGTTAGGCAATTGGGCAATCTGAGTAGTGGAGTATCAAAGTATAGCAAGTAAGAATATTATAGGGACTATGTGTTAATTGGGTATAAACTCAATGAATATCTAACCCAATGACTTATATATTTAACCATCGATATACATTCACATCCATATAAATTTGTATTCTGAGTGGGTTGCCTTTGTTTAGTATAAGATTCCATGGACTCTTGTATGCCCAATATTGTACCTTTATTATGAGAATAATTAATTTGAGCAGATATTATATAATCCAAAAAACAACTCAGAGGTCTTAATAATTAAAAATAGTGCCATATCCTTAATCTATTTTTATATACTCCTTATCTTGATTATTAGCTATTATATAAGATAAAGTCATATAGTCTTATATATATCTATCACTTTATTGAGCTATGTATGAAAAAAAGATATTTGAAATGAGTGTAGAGATTATAAACTATTATCAGGTAGGTGGATGTATAAAATTGCTTCAATTGTAATATACATGTCAATGATTTTATCAAACCTAGTTTATAGATAAAATAAGACCAAGATTAGTAGATTTCTCTAAATGGGCATATAACTTGTATCTTGTGATTAATAACAAGTGTATCAATAATATAAGTTCACCTAATATCTTAGGTATTATTGTGTAAATAATCATAACGGTTATGTTCCTTATACTGACATATATGTATCTATGAGCATATTGTTATCATAATAGGGTTTGGGTAAAGTATGTGAGACATACATAGATAAAACATAGTATTTTGTTATATCACGATAAGCTTTATGATTTGGGATCACTTTTCATATATATATCTTGAGAAACAAAAATATGTAGTGTGAATACAACACTATAATAAGCTACGTATTTATGAATAATGGTATGCTAAACATGAATATAGGTATACATGTGCTTATTAACATATAATTGTACGTAGGGGTGTGTTTTTTTAATTATAGTTCCATTTGAGATTTAAAATTATATTATAGAATTTTGTATAATAGAGCTTTATGTATGCATGCATACTACCCCTAAGAGTATAAAAACTGTTAGAATATAATATTATGTGTCTTGTGGGAATTGAGACTTTCTTTGCTATGTCTAGTTGCCTAAAAAGAAGCTTATGTTTCCTTATATTTATGACTGATTATGGAAATTAGTAGTTATGTTTTGGAACACTGGATTATAATAATATGGGTTATCATAGGATGTATTATATTTGGAAACTATTTATAGTAATTAAAAACTATAATTAAATGTGTATTTTACTCAGGTGGTTTAAAATTTAGTCATTATTTCTATTATGAGATAGATAATAATGTGAGATTCATTCATACATTTGATGGAATAAATGTATGCTTTATGATTGTTCTTATGCTTAGTATATTATGAGAATTGATTGCTAGTAGGTTATAATTTGTGTGAATTTATTGCTTATATTATGTTAACCAAATCTCACATTAATGATACTGAGTAAGTAATGAGATTGACTTCAGTAGCTTACTAGCATCACAATGCTAGATGAAGGTAATTCAATCAAGTGGTGTGTATGAATTTTGACTGATCCTTAGATCATTAATATTATTGAAAACTTTGGTCAAAGTAATGTTTAGTGAAACATTGTCATTTCATGAATATGATTTACATATTTGTATGATATCTTGTAATGGAATGGGTTTTCTATGATACACCACATGTTTAGTTTTAGAAATCATACAACACACAGGTACTAGATTGTCTCTCTAGATTACCACACCATCACTATCTACTCATCCATGAAGGGAGGGCCATTACCTAATGGGATTAGTGTGGGGGATCATTGGTCTATGGTTGGTGTGGAAAATTGCTTGGATGATGCTCTCCCTCCTCACAATAGTAGTTACTTGGAGATGACACTTGAGATTGCCATAGATACTAGTGTCTGGGGAACTATACTCTAGGGAGCCATGTATCTTATATATGTACATTATATTGTATTATATTTACTATTAAAATATTATCATGATGAACTATAATTACTTATTTATTGTACATTTATAACATTGGTTATAGGCATGTATCAGTTGCAACTGATTAATTGTAATTACTTTATATATTCATATTCTAATGTGATTCTCATGATGATAGTGATTAGTGATATATGATGTATTATGATTCATTTATAATATCACACTTAGATTATTTATATGTTATCTGATTAGATTCTTGTGGTGAATCTATTTATAGTATATGTGTTATTTTTTTTTTAAATCATGTATTTTTGGTAGATCCCAGTGGCGATGTTACATGTGACATCAAAACCATTTTTGAATTCTAAGACCTAATGGGTCTAATATTGTTTTCATATCCTTTTATTGATATAAATAATGATGGTGAAAGCTAAAGTTTTTGGAGAGGGACCGTCTAATGCCAATGACAATAATCCCCCATTTGATCTTAGCCGATTTGTCATTGAACAATCAACAAAGATGGATTAGATATTCATAGCCATGAATGAGACTAGGGATTGGATTGTAGCCTTGGAGTAGGTGGTTCATGGCCATGAAGAGGAAGAACAATAAATTTTACTTAAAGAGCATCCCATTGAGTAGGAAAATCTTTAGGATGTTAAAGCTCAGGTAGCTAAAGAGTTGGCTAGAGACATGAAGAAGGTGAACCCACCTAAGTTGGATGGAACTATTCTATGTGATGGAGCTGAGGCATAGATGATTGAGATGGAGAAGTATTTCAAAATTCAAAACTAATCTGATGTCATTAAGGTAATATGGGGATCATAATAGTTGGATAGTGAGGCAGCTACGTGGTGGGTCAATAAGAGGTTAGAAAGGAATCTTAACTCAACCACCATTACTTGGGATTAGTTTGTGGCATTATTTAGGTTATGGTGGCTACTACATCTTTATTTTGATCAGAATATCATAAATTTCTATAATCTGAAGTAAAGAGATTTATCTATGAATGAGTACTAGGAGTAGTTCACCAAAATTTTGAAGTATGTACCTTAGTATCAAGGATATGAGAGGTTTAGGATCATAAAGTTTATCATGGGATTGAAACCCAAGATTGATGGAGAGGTGGATGTTCATGGACATTCTACTATGGACAAAGTCTTCAAGAAGGTGATCAAATAGGAACAAAAGTTCTTTCACAGGCCAAGTACAAGTTCAAGATTTTTTTTGGAAATTCCAAGTCAACCTTCAAGAAGAAGAATTGGAAATAAAGGGGTGAAGACTTCAAGAAGAATTTCAAAACATAGAATGCCAAATTTAATAATGATTCAAGCAATAAGAAACATGGAAATATATCTAAAGGTGGTTTCAAGGGAAATCAACATACTGGTAGGAAAGGCCCAGTTGGAGGTTGTTTCATTTGTAAAGATGCCAATTATACTCATGATTGCCCTTAAGACAAGTCAAAGGGTAAGGGTCCTAATCCTTAGCAAGGTAGTTTTTAGTAGTGGATTCATGCAATAATGGACAATCGACAAGTCAAATTTCAAGCATTACCCATAGAGTTATCAGGTACTTTATTTGACCATCTAGTTTCCATTTTGATAGATATAGGGGCAACTGAATGTTTTATAGCTCCTAGAATTCTTAGTAAGTTAACTAGAAAAGCTATAGTAATGGCAAATTCATGTTCAATTCAATATGGGAGTGACTCACAAGTCATGGTTGATAAGTGTTTAGTTGAAGCAGAGATTAGGTTACCTGAATTCATAATATTAGTGGATCTGTATGTAGCACCAATAGGGTTATATGATGTGATCTTAGGAGTCAATTGGATTACAAAACATAAGGCCAAGTTTGAATGCTACTTGAATAAGGTTGAGTTTTTGGATGATTTTATAAATTAGACACAAATTTAGGGCGAGAAAAGAGATATGAGGCTTAGGCAAATTTATGCTACACAACTCAAGAGGATCAAGGAAAAGGGTGCCAAGCATTTATCACCAAAATAAATGAAATGGAGGAATATAAATAACTATCTCTTGAAGATTACCCATTTCTTAGAGATTTTCATAATGTGTTTCCTATAAGAGATTTTGCCTCCTAGATATGAGTTCAATTTTTCTATCGACATCATACCTAGTTAAGAACCACAATCTAAGGCATCATACAAGATGATAACCACTAAGTCAGTTGAATTGAAGGCTCAAATCCAAGAATTATTGGCTAAGGGGTTGATCAGGCCAATGTGTTACCATGAAGTGCACCAATTGTCTTTGTCAAGAAGAAGGATGGTACTCCTCAACTTTACATTGATTACATAATGTTGAATAAGGAAACTATCAAAAAATAGGTATATGCTACCTCATATAGATGATATTTTTGGTAAAATGTGGGGAGCAATGGTCTTTTATAAGATTAATCTTAGAGTGGTATAACATCAGTTGAGGATACGGGATGAGGATATTCCAAAGACAACATTCAAAACTCATTATGGGCACTATGAGTTCATAGTGTTACCATTTAGGTTGACAAATACTCTAGTAACTTTCATGAATATCTTGAACAACATATTCAAAGATTACCTTGATCACTTTGTTTTGGTTTTCTAGATGAAATTCTTATATATTCAAAGAATGAAGAAGAACATCTTCAACATTTAGAACTGGTTCTGTAATAGTTGTGGAAGCACAAGTTATATGGTAAGTTATCTAAGTGCACATTTTTCCAAGAGAGAGTCCAATATTTGGGACATATTATCTCTATAGATAGTATCTCAGTACATTTAGGAATGATTAGAGCCATTATAGAATAGTTGGCACTGAAGAATGTGCATGAGGTAAGAAGATTCGTGGGGTTAATAGGATATTATAGGAAGTTGGTTCTAAATTTTTCCAAGGTAGTTAATACAATTACTTACAATAGAAGAACCATAGTTTTGTTTGGTCAGAGAAGTGTGAAGTAGTTTTTTAGGAATTAAAAAGAAGGCTTACATCAAGACCAGTAATAATAGTCTCTAATCTCAATGGTCAATTTATAGTGATCACATATGCATTAGGGGATGGACTAGGAGGAGTGATTATGTAGGATGGTGTAATGATGGCTTATGAGTCATGGAAGCTAAAGACATGTGAGGTGAACTATGCCCATCATGACCTAGAACTTATAGTAATTTTACATGCTTTACAAGTTTGGTGGCATTACTTATTAAGAATTTTTTTTGAGCTTAAGACAAATAACTTGGGACTTGAGTACATCTTCATCCAACCAAATTTGAATGCTTGTCAGAGATGTTGGCTTGAGTTCTTATCTAATTATGATTTTAATATAAACTATATTAAAGTCAAGGAAAATAGAGTAGTTGATGCCCTAAGTCATAGAAGGTACATAACAACCATAACTACTATTACGAGTACTTTCAGGGATTGAGTGATTAAATTGTTTTTAGGAGATGAATTCTATGACCATGTCAAAAAAACATTATTTGAGAATGCTCAAAATCCTCAGTATAAAAGATTTAGATTTGAGAGTGATAGTATTTTATGTTAAAATGGAAGGATGTATGTACCCGATCAAGAGAATTTATAGAGCACAATGCTAAAGGAATTGCACAATGCCCCATATTTATGACATCCAAGAGTAACAAAGCTCATGATAGAGCTTAGACTATCATATTTTTGGAAGAGAATCAAAAAAGATGTAGCAGATTATGTGTCACATTGTTTGAAATGTCAATGAATGAAATTTGAGCATATACATCTAGTTGGGTTGTTATATCCATATGATATAATAGAATGTAAGTGGCAGGTGATTAGTATGGACATTGTTCAACATTTACCGATGTGATAGAACATGCATGACATGATCTTGATAGTTATTGATAAACTAACCAAGGTGGATCATTTTACACCAAGAAATTTGATAGATGATGCACCTACCCTTGCGAAGAGGTTCATAAAAGAAGCATATAGGTTGCATGGATTTCTAGATAATATCATTTTAGATCATAATCTGAAGATGACTTCTAGATTATAGGTAACTCTGAATTCAACTTGGGTATGCAACTAAATGTCAGCACTACATATCACCCAAAGACTGATAAACACACTGAGAGAGTTAATTAGGTGTTAGAGGTCTTCTTTATATGTATTACATAGATTAGGAATACAAGTAGGAATATTACATTCTATTGGTTGAGTTTGTATACAACAACTCATACCAATCAGCTTTGAAGATGGTACTATTTGAGGCACTATATGGAAGAAGGTGTAGGACACTAATCAGTCTATATAGGTTAGAGGATAGGGTGGTATTTGGACTTGAGGTGCTTTCAGATTATTTAGGTAGAGATTGCCGAAGCCAATGATAGGCAGAAGAGTTATGCAAATCTAAAGAGGACAAATAAGCACTTTGTAGTGGTGATAAAATGTTTTTATAGGTTAAATTGCATAAAAGTTTAATTAAATTTGGGAAGTCAACAAAACTATCACCAAGATATGTGGGACCCATTGAGGTGTCATAAGTGTCAATTCTATAGCATATAGGCTTACATTTCCACCATCCCTAGCTTTATTACATAATGTCTTTCATGTTTTTTATCTTAAAAAGTATAAAGTTGATCCTACACATGTGCTGGAATTGAAATGCTTTGCAAGTTCTGGACTCTGGTCATGGTAGAACCAATCAGGGTAATTGACACTCATAAACTTCATTTGTGTAATAGAGAGATGTCATAGTATAAGGTCTAGTTGGACCAATACTCTTAGGATAGTGCTTCTTGGAAGGACTATGATGAGTTCTACAAGACACTTTCATGTTTATTTGCTTGATTAGATACTATTATACTATGTTATTTTTTTTGAACAATATTTTAATTCAAAACTTATGTTTGAATAAGAGACATCTAGGATTATGATTAGCTTTAGGGGAGAAGGATGTTACATCTCGATTCTTCCCTAAGCAAACTATTTGCTTTTTCATGGATATTTATATTTGATAATTTTGATTTGGGTTATTTGACTAAGCTTTGAGATATATGTTGTTATGGGATAGTTTGATATTGCTCTTAAGTTACATGATACATTGATATGAATTAGCTATAGTGTAAATGTTTATATTACAAACATGTTGATTTGTTATTTCATTTAAATTTTATGATGTATGTATATCATGATGTTACGATATAACTACCTACTATTGTGATGTTGATACATGAGAACTCATCCCTTAGAGTGTGATGGTGGGAAATTATCATTGGAGAGGGTGATGTAGATGGAGATGTCAGAGGATTATAGAGAAATCAGCTAGAACCTATACACACCACATTATCTAGTACATGTTAGAATGCATAATAAAATGGTTAACATAATGTGTTTTGATGTCATTTGCATTAGATAGTTAAATAAGGTTGCTAGCATAGTTTAAATGGTTATTTTAAATTTATCTTGCATGACATGTGTGTATGTCCATTAATGTTTTGGAGATTTACGTAGTTAGATTAAATTTAGATTTATTGATTTAGTTATCATTAATCTCTCATGGCATTAGAAGATGCTAATTTAATTAGTGTTAAAATAAATAAAATTTAGGAATTTTTAATAAAGTGGAAAAAATGGGGAAAAAAAGAAAAAAAAAACATTCATTAAAATAATGAGAAAAATAAAGAAAAATAATAGTGAAAGGAAAAATCTCAAAAGGCAACACCCTTTTCATCTTAATATGAAATATGAAAGAAGATCATAAAAAGATATATTCAAGGAGAGAAGAAGGGGTGTAGCACACATAGGATACATAGAGAAGAGGCATTTGGAAGAGATTGGAGAGGAAGCAAGGACAAGTAGCAAAAAAAGTAACTATACAAGCTGCCAAGTAGGCCATATTATTAAATTTTAGATACTTATCTGTATATGGTGGGTGTATATCTTAGCTAGAGTTTATATAATTAATAACCAAGTATGTGTGTTTTCCATATAATGATTTATAAACCAAATTCATATATAATATCCAGAGTACATAACCCCTGAGTGAATATTGGCATACATACAGTGCATATAGATGGCCAAAAATGAATAACTTGTATAAAGGAGTAGGCAATGTCTATAAATGAAAGTGTATTTTAGATTATTTTCTAGATATATATGTACATATCATTATAAAAAACATGTTACTTCAAAATATGTACTGAATATGTAGGGAAAAAGCATTTAGAAATATTTACACAACACGGTTAAACATGTAGAAGTCCAAACAAAATGTTCAAATCACTATAAACATAAAGCTTAGGGAAACAAATGTAGTGATCCCTAAAATTATTTAATGAGTCATATAACTAAGATAAGATGAACCACATAAGGTATATATTACATGGGAATTTGGAGATTAGAGTCAATATGCCTAAATTTTTGTCTGTGATTAATTAAGGAGCAGATATAGTTGTGCTTTAATGAATATTCGAACATACTGTTATATATATTAACTCATATCTCTAAAAATTATAGGATTGGAGTTGGCTATTGGAACTTAGTTAATAGTTATATATAAGTAATCTTGATATGTTACATATAGATTTGTGTCTAAGTATCTCAATTAGTTGCATACATATATATATATATATATATAATCAACGACTATATAATTATGGTTTTGTATCACTACATATTTTAGTCCAATAATTGGCTTTATAGTTATGTTTTATTATTATATGCGTACCTTTTAGATTAGTGATTTAGTTATGCAATGATTAAAACTTTTATGTAGTGATTTAACACAGTCCAAAACCAATGACCTTTGTAATTATTCTAGCTAGGCACTTGGGCGATCTGAGTAGTGGAGTATCAAAGTATATTGAGTAAGAATATTGTAAGGATTATGTGTTAATTGGGTATAAACTTAATGTATATTTAACCTAGCGACTTGTTTATTCAAATGGTGATATATATTCAAATCCATATAAATCTATATTATGAGTGGGTCACCTTTGTTTTGCATAAGATTTCATGGACTCTTGTATGCCCAATACTGTAGCTTTATTATGAGAATAATTAATTTGAGTAAATATTGTATAATCCAAAAAACAACTCAAAGGTATTAATAATTAGACATAGTTCCATATCCTTAATCTATTTTTATATACTCATTATCATAGTTATTATCTATTATATAAGATAAAGTCATGGAGTCTTATATATGTGTCACTTTATTGAGATATGTATGAAAAAAAAAGATATTTGAAATGAGTGTGGAGATTATAAACTATTATAATGGTAGGTAGATGTATAACATTGTTTCGATTATAATATACATGTCAGTGATTTTGTCAAACCCATTTTATAGATAAAATAAGACTAAGATTAGTAGATCACTCTAAATAGGCATAAAGCTTGTACCTTGTGATTAATAACAAGTCGATCGATAATATAAATTCACCTAATATCTTATGTCTTATCATGTAAATAAATGTAACGATTATGTTCCTTAAACTAACATATATGTAGTTATGTGCATATTGTTATCATAATAGGGTTTTGGCTAAAGCATGTGAGACATGCATAACTAAAACATAGTATTTCATTATATCATGATAAGCTTTATGATTTGGGATCACTTTTCATATATATAGCCTGAGAAACAAAAACATGTAGTGCAAATATAACACTATAATAAGCTATGTATTTATGAATATGGTACGCTAAATGTGAATATAGGTATACATGTGCCTATTAACATATATTTATACATAGGGGTGTGTCCTAATTATAGTTCCATTTGATATTTAAAACTATATTATATAATTTTGTATAATAGAGTTTTCTGTATGCATGCATACAACCCCTAAGAGTATAACAAATGTTAAAATAGAATATTATGTGTCTCGTGGGAACTGAGACTTTCTTTGCTATGTCTAGTTGCTTGAATATAAGTTTATGTTTCCATGTATTTATGATTGCTTTATTATGATTGACTATGGAAATTAGTAGTTATGTTTTAGAACACTAGACTATGATAATATGGGTTATCATAAGATGTAGTATAATTGAAAACTACTTATATTAATTAGAAATTATAGTTAAATATGTATTTTACTTGGGTGGTATAAATTGTAGTCATTTTTTATATTATGAGATAGATAATAATGTGATATTAATTCATACATTTGATGGAATAAATGTATGCTTTATGATTATTTCTATGCTTAGCATATTATGATAATTGATTACTAGTAAGTTGTAATCTATGTGAATCTATTGGTTATATTATGTTAACCAAATCTCACATTGATGATATTGAGTAAGTAGTGAGATGGACTTTAATATCTTACTAGCATCACAATGTCAAATGAAGGTAATTCGATCAAGTGGTGTTTATGAATTTTGACTGATCCTTAGATCGTTAATATTAATAACTTTTTCCAAAGTAATATTTAGTGAGACATTATCATTTCATGTGTATGATTTAATTTTTTGTGCGATATATTAAAATAGAATGGGATTTCTATGATACAATGCATGTTTAGTTTTATAAATCATACAACACACGGGTACTAGATTGTCTCTTTGGATTCCCATGCCATCACTATCTACTCATTCGTGAAGGGAGGACCATTCCATGATAGGATTAGTGTGGGGGATAATTGATCTGTGGTTGGTGTGGAAAAACACTTGGATGATGCTCTCCCTCTCCACATCAATACTTACTTGGAGATGACACTTGAGATTACTAAAAATACTAGAGTCTAGGGAACTATGCTTCGGGGAGCCATGTATCTTATATATGTACATTATATTATATTATATTTACTATCAAAAAATTATCATGATGAACTATAATTGCTTATTTATTATACATTCACATCAGTGGTTGTAAGCATGTATCAACCATGACTGGTTAATTATAATTACTTTCTATACTCATAATGATAGTGATTAGTGATATATGATGTAGTATATTTCATTTATAGTATCACACTTAGAGTATTATATGATCTCTAATTAGATTCTCATGGTGTAATTTATTTATACTATATGTGTTAAAATAATTATAATAAAAATCATGTATTCCTAGGTAGAACCCAGTGGGGATGTTACATCAAGTGTATAACAAGATAGATGAGGAACTAAGATAGAAACATCAGGCCTATTAATTCAAAACTCTTCCAAGTATTGGGAAGATATAATTTATGGTAAGGGCCCCTTTCAAAAAATTTGGGAAAGTATTATCCCATTTCAATCTAATGGTGGCCCAATTCATGGAATGGGACCCCAATAAAAGAATCAAGAACTATCTTAAAATCCTCAAGGAGAAAAAGGGGTTGACCATCATATATGGTCACCAAGAATATGATTACAATGATATTATATCCAATAAAAAATGTATCATGTCTATAAATCAATCTTGGATTCGAGAAGATAGAACATACCTACACTTATGATTGGGAATACATTTGTTAAGTGAGAACATGACCAATATGGGGATCCACTAGACCTGATTCGGGGATCACTTGTCACAATACATCATATGAGGTAGGGTTACAAAAACTATAGTCTAACATAATCATGTGACAACCCTAAAGGAATCTTAAGGTTTGATATTTCACCTATGTATATTTAAACAAAAAATTAAATCTAATCTAGTGCACACCAAAGCTTATGGGACAAAGTGGGGGTTAGAAATAAAATAAACAACTAAAATAAACATGCATAAAAGACATATACTCACATCAATGTATATAGAATCCTATTGCATGGGAAGAGAATCATAACTACGTTATCTATCTACTCTTACAAAGGAGAAATAAAATTAGGAATACTTACCTTGAAGATGAACCCACTGAGCCTCAATCTCTCCCTTAGCCAAGATGCTTCACAAGATATTGTTGTGGTATGTAAGGATAAAAAAGACAAATCAGCTCTAGGCTACACAACCTATCTATGCATCCAAAATACTTCTCCATAAGATAAGATATATATCTCCAAATAAAGTATGGAACCCTAAGCTTTATTCCTCAAGTAGAATGGTCAATAAGTAGATGTTTGTACACACTTATTCTTCTTTGCTTCTCTTCTTTTAAATGGTTGGAAATAAACTTGTATATATAAGTGGATCTTGCCCTAAATCCTTCTAAAAATGTCAACTGTATAGGGTCAACCATGGTCGACGCTATATGTTTTTGGGGACAATTCACTAGGTCTAAGCTAGGTCGGTTAAAAGGCTAACAAACCCAAAAAGTAAAAAATACCCTTAAACTGCATAGGGTCGACCCTAATTGACCTAGTATAGCTGATAGTATAAAAGGAAATTAAGGCAAGAAAAGGAGGATGTAAAGAGAAAATTGATTGGAATGGGTAGGACTGAGAAGAATAAGCTTAGGGTTAATGGTTTTAGGACATGAGTGTATAGATGGCAAGTGGCAAAAGGGACAACAATCTTATGAAGCACCAATGGTCTGCCCACCCCTTTCTTGATACACCCCTTAAGACATGTACTTAGAGATATTGAGACTCGATAGGTTCTTGTAAGATACAAAGTGTCAATAATCAATAAAAGTTTGAAAATATTTTGTATATATATGCCCCACTCAAATCTCATCACGTGTCACATAAATGTAACATGAGATGGTGCTTTGGGATAAAACATGATAACACACAATGCTGATGCTAAGTAAAATGCAGTAAGTGGAAAATAATATAAAGGAAAGGATAGAATTGAAAAGCACATACCTTTACTTACCTTAGTGTTGTAGATAAATAAGTAGACTGCAAGAGAAAGTGAAGGCATTCCATGTGAAAAACACTAGGCAAACTTGTAGTATTTAATGCAAAAATAACCAAAAATCCAAATTTTTAGAAGATAGACATATGATAGTGAAATAAAATCTCTATGTCATCATGAATCCAATGCATTTTACAGTTTTGAAAATGGATGAGTAAAAACAAAGATATAGATAAAAGAAGGAATTTGTAGGACAATGATTGAAGAATTTGAATTTGGAAAAGTGTTTTAAAATAGGGAAAAAGACAAGTCATTTGTTATTTTGACTTGTGAAGGAGAGAAAAAAGAGCTCTGGAGATCAAATGAGCTAGTATGGTGAGGAGATGATAGGTTAGACAAGTAGAGGCTCCAGAGGTAGCAACAAGTACACTAGAGGTATGTAATTGTGAATCTCAAACCAATTTTTGAAATTTATAGTGAATTAAGTGTATTTTTAGTAATTTGGATTTTTAAGAATTTTTAGATGTTAGAATGAGATAAAATTATATTTTAGGGGTATCACATAACAAGATGGAAATTGGGTTTAGAGTAATTAGGAAAAAAATGGAAAAATGCACTTTTTAGGAAAATGCAAGGTGTCGACAAACAAAATAAATTAGGTCATCCCAGTCGATCTAGTAGGCTAAAACTAGATAGAATCTACAATGCTGACCTAGTAGGTATGGGTCGACCTTGTACATTCTATAGGATACCAACCTAATGTAGTTTTACAACTAATTTGAAAGGTTCAAAATGACAATGCAACACTAAGAGGGGGAAAATAAGAGGTTTGACTAAGATTTTAAAGTCAACTATGACAAAAATAGGGAAATTTTGGTCAAACTAGTTTGATCAAAGAACCAAAATAATCACAAAAAAGCATGTGAAAGGTTGAAAGATGGCCATAATGGCTCAAAATGAGTAAAGGAGGGCAAGAAGGACTGAGTAGGATACAAATAGGGAAAAATGAATAAGATTAAAAATAATTAGTCTTATTTTTTATTTAAAAATGTAAAAAGAATGTATTATGACTATACATGACATGAAGTAACTGATACATCCTTTATTATTTCTTGGTTGTAGAGACAATGGAGGTTCTAGAGATTGGTGGATGTGTCCTAGTTATCAATGTTATTGGAGTGATTATCAAATAGAGATAGGGCTATACTAGTATCCATAGGTCTAGGAGGCATAATTGATATGTGTGGGATCCCCATGAATGCTATTGTTAGTCATGTTCCTTAATTTTTAAGAATGACTGATTCACACCTTTAGATGGGAGGTGGATGGGGATGTGATAGAGGTAGCCATCACACTAGAGGATGTCCATACCATCCTTAGGCTGCCCATAATAGGAACACTAGTGACCATAGGAATACCAAACAACATAGAGGAGAGGAGAGCCTCAACCATATTGGTTATAGGCTCAAAGATAATTTTAGGAGGATGAAGAATTAGTATAGATGATGTATATACATCATAGATTTTGAAAATCTTTGATAGGGCTTGTGACACAATGGGTGCTATGTCACAAGTCAAATGGCAAGGTACCATTGTTCATGGTAGCCTTGAGCAAGATGATGCTAGAGGAGTGAGTTCTATATGATCTAGGATATATCATATGGGTCTAGCTCATACATGATCTATATGAGATGCTGATCAGAGGGTAGAAGACCATGGGATCAATTATATTGTTGAAAACTTGGATATATGAGAGGTTTATTATGTATCATCTAGTTGGGTTACCCCATGTAGTTGATGATAGGTCACCTCTAGTGTAGAGATGGAGAGAGTGCCAGGTAGTGTAGGTCATGCTCCATATGCTAGTGCTACAGTCAATTAGATGTACAGACATAGTATGGCATCCATATGAGTACATAAAGACTACATGGGTGAGTTGGCACATAATTATACCAGTGATGGTGAGGATATAGGTTATTAGACACTACACATGGTAGAGAGAACCACATTCGATGGAATTGGTGTTAGGATAGATGGGCCTACCTCATCCAATGACATCAATACTGATGCCCAAGTAGTGGGATTGGCATGTGAAGAAGTCATAGGAGAGGAGAGAACTAGGACCAAAAATAATGAGATTGACAGTCAAACCACATCATCAGTGACCATGGACTGGTCGAGCACAATAGGGAGTAGAGCAAGAGTATAGGGAGGTGGAGGTAGAGATACTAGATGTAACACTACTAGTTTTATAGTAGGAGGAGCTTGAATCATTGAGGACATGATGGTGATGGAGGCAACAGGAGATAGTAGAGATTGATTTCATCCTTAATGAGCTAATAAAGGAACCAAAGGAGGGATTAATGATAGAGAGATTGTTCAAGCACAAGATAAGATGGATACAAGCTATGATAAAGGGATTTGAGCTAAGGAGTTGGATTACAAAGGAGGTAATAGGAGGCCATGCAAATGGGGTAACTATGCTAGGTGGTCATGTGGATGGTGAGACCATAGTAGGCAAGACATATACAGGTAAGAAAAGAAGGTTAAATTATTGCTTTAAGTTTTTATTTAGAAGTAGAGATAGATATTTTAAGAAATAATAGTGATCTAATATCCATTTGGTGTTATTTTTTAGGTGTAGCTAAGGATTCAAAGAAGATATGGGGGTACTTAGTGAGGGGAACATTCCATGACATCCTAGATGAGACTCTATAACCATATGACTTGACTGTATTTGAGGACCCTAGCATACCATCTGCCCCAGCTCAGGTGAGCTAGTTTACACTAGCTGGGGAGGTAGTGAGATAGATACGGGCATAGAGAGAGGATGTAGACACCAACATAGATGGGTGTAGGCAAGATGAGGGCATGACAAGCCTTGGTTAAGGAGAGAGATGCACATCTGACCACAATGATGCAAATGATAGAGTTCCAAACCCAGTTGATGCAGTCACAAGTGCAAGTATCACAACTATAAGGATAGGTAGAGGGACTGAAATCTTGGAAAACCTCTTTAAAACATACTACTCAAAGGATTTATACCAAGGTATTAGTAGGCAATGTGTCTAGGCCATGAGATAGATGGATGAGACCCAACCATCGAGCTAGAACATTATATATGGTTATATTTGTTGTATCAAACTCATGAGATGTGTCTATATATATATATATATATATGATGTATCATTTTGGCATATTTTTATTGATTGTGTATGTTATCATTATGGCTTATTATGGTTGTGGTTATGGTTGATTTAGATATATTTCATTCTAGCACATGTATTTTAGCTTTGTTATATATTCTATAAAAAATATATGAGATGTGGTTTCTTTTCTAGCATTATGAAAAACACATGCATGGGGTTAAACAGAAATAGGCAAAAAAGACTTGGTAAAATATAATCAATCAAGAAAATGTACTACATACTATTTCAAATTGGGAAATGTGTAATAACCAAAAAATGACTAAGTATAAAGAACCAAGAAATGATAATACAAGATAGTAAAAAGGGGTTTGTTTTTAAACCAGAGTGAGGATTTTGCACCAAATTAAAACAAGTAAAATCATACTAATTTGTGTTGGAAAGTATGACAAAAATGTAATAAAATGGAAGGTATGTACAAGGGCACAAATGGTATAAAAATAAATCAATTAAGTCAATCAATCATACTAAATCATATTGGGAAATATAAAATAAAAAAAAAATTGGTAAAAGATTGGTCTTAAATTTATCATATTAATTCAAGTTGGGAAGCATGAAAAATTCAAGAAATGGTTGTATTCTTACTTACACTCAAAAAATAAGAAGATAAAAAGGTGAAAGAGAAAATAAGTAAGCATAAAACACACTAAATCAAGTTGGGAAGCATGTCAATAACATGTAACTTCATAATCAATCAAATTTTATCTCATATTTGACACATGTAATTTTGTTTATGACTTTGGTATTGGAATATTTTGTGAGGAATGTTGGGTCTTATTTTTGGTCTTACATTGCAAATCACAAAGAGAACACCACTAGGGTGGAATAAATAGGAAAAATAAAGTAATCAAGGATATGGGTAATAGGAAGGTAAAATAGTGGAAATTTGTGAGGATGGCTAGGTCCTATTGTTTCAGGTAATTTTAGCTTATATTCTAATGAAGGAAAAAGAAAAAACTAAATATGGGCATGGTTGAAAAACTTATTTGGTTGTGTACGCATTGAATCAGATGATTGCGAAGAACTCCTCTTTGGCTTGGGAGGATGACCTCTAAATAAGACAACACTAAAGCAAATGGTTGGTTAGATAGATATCTAGGTGGATTACCTAACGCTCACTAGGTCTCAAAAGCAAGAGATTCCTCAGGGGCTATCAATCTATACATTTTTAGAAATTAAGTTTAGAAAATAGAATATAAAATACTTACATCAATAATCAAAAGGTACTAAAATCAAATACAATAAATGTTTGATAAAAAATAGACTAAAAAAGACTAATATAGCAATAAGTAGGTCAATACTAATGATAAATACGTTAGGTGTGCTTCAAAAAATAGGTTATGGGTTTGTGAATAGGAAAATAATAAAAAAGTTGGATTTAGTTGAGGTTAAGTGGATGAAAATAGATCGATATTATTTCCTACCACAATGACCATTAGTGATTAGTGTGACTGTCAGTGGTTGGTGTGACCATCAGTGGTTGAGGCAACCATCAGTGGTTGGACTAACCATCAACGATTACTATGTGTTGGGTTTGGGTGCTAAAAGATCATATTTAAGGGATTATAGAAGGTAATTCTTGGAGATTGGTTCATGCTAGGCTGATTAGAAAATGGAAACAAAGTGATTGATAGACTAAAAAAATACTTAGCTTTTCAAAGATTGATCAGATGAATGGTTGGGGTGGTTGGATTATTGGTGAAGTCTAACATGATTCTGGTAGAGTAGAAGTACTTGGTTATCAACCAAAGGGCGGTGGCAATTTGGCTCTCTATCGTGATGGCTAGATCTCTGGATCGATGAAAGAAGTGACCTATAAGGAAACTCTGGATGCAAAAGCTCTTAAAGTCATGGATCGATCCTTTTTCACCTCTTGCTCCTCTCTTCTTATAGGCAAGGAAGGAGAGGTGCAATAAGACATTAACAAAGGGTCTAACTTGCTATCTAATTTTAACTTCAACATGCATGGGCTCATACATAAATTAGAAATTCTAATTATAGAAAATCAAGGTGGAGTTGAAGGGTCAATTAAGATGGTTTATATGGTGGAACATGACTGTCGATGATCAAGGTGACCATCAGTTGTTAAGGTGACTATCGACAGTCAAGGGTTAAGGTCAAGTTGGGTTAAAAAGAATGGGTTTATCTAGTAGGTCAAACTAACTAGCATTAAATAGGTTTAGGGTCAAATGGTCAAGGCTGATCCCAAGGGGGTTTTGAGGTGGTCTAAGGGAATTAAAACATTTAAAACTATCATGTGTAGATTTTTAGTGTCTACATTTTACCCTTTTTTGTTATGCAATTTGTATCAATAAACTATACAATAAAAATGGATTACCGGTCAAAGGTTTGGTTGCCCTTGATTATGGGAGGAGGTGTTCCCCCTCAAATTAGGATTCGATGAGGTAAAATAGAATCGGGTGTGGGTTTGATAAATGGTTAAGGTGATGATGAAAGGTTATCATCAAAAGTTGGTCACTATAACACAAACATGTGCAAAAAGTGTGACAAAAGTGCTATAGCCAAGATCATGCATTGACTAGGTTGCCATAGTTGGTAAAAATTAAGGTTGGTGCTAGAAGGACAAGTGACAAGTGGACCACATGACCACATTTAGGTGTGGTGTTTGGGAACACTCATAAATATAAGTCTCCTAGGCAAGGTTAGTGTTTATATGAGTATTTAAGGTAGGAAGTTCTCTTAGGAAAAACATAAATGGGTTAAGTGAAATCATGGGTATTCAAGGTAGGAAGTGATCCCAAGAAGGCACTAGTGGGTCTAGTGTGCTTGAGATAATGCAAGTACAAAAAATAGTTGAACATGTCAATTGTTGTTAGTGTAGTCAAAAGGACCAAGGCAAGGTCATCATATAAATATGCACTAGTTTGTGTTGAAATGGCCACTGGTGAGGTGATGTGGTCGTTGGTCAAGGTAGGTGGAGAAGGTAATATCCATGGGTGGGTACAGAGTAGTTATGGGTAAAGAAAAGTTGCTTTAGAGGAAAAAATCAAATGTGTTAAAAACTTGACCATCGATGGTCAGAGGTGTTAAAGTCAACCATCGATGGTCACCCTGACCATTGGTGGTTAGGGTGTAAGCCTTAAAATGGTGAAAATAAAAAGTGACTCAAATGGGTCATTGACATTCATTTGTGCTTTTTGATTGTTGATAGTAAGAGTTTGGCATTTTGTGCAAGAGTGCTGATGAGGCTTTTGATAGTGGGTGAGGTTGATAGGCTAAGTTGACTGAGCAAACTAAGGGTAGACTGATGAGGATGCAAGGTGGATGTAGATGAGGATAGGAAATATATCCTTAGATTTCTCCTTGATAAAAGTCAAGGAATGAGGTAGGTAATGTCATTCAATTGGTAAATTAGTGTGAGTTTGATAAAAGGCATTTGGATGTGGTATTTGATTGATTTATTATTGCTATGAGAGGGCATTTTTAGTGTGACCTAGTTGTAGGGTTTTGATGGTTTTAGGTTAAAATTTGTGGGAAAAATGGAAATTAGGAGGGTAGGTAGGGGGTAGGGTAGAAGACAAAGGTAGATTAGATGATGGGTAGATTAATTGGAATGGCTACCTAACTATCGATGGTCGACCAAGTAGAAAATTATTTTAATAAAAAGTTTAAATTAAGTTATAGGTTTGAATGTTTATAAAGTTGATTAAATAGGGTGTCAAGGGTAAAACCTTAGGTAGAAGCTATAAGGTTGGAGTGATGGATGAGGTCAAGGGGGTGGTTACGGTTGCTAGATAAGGGGTAAGGGGTAAATAGTTAATTATAAGGGTGTAGGGTAATAGGTCATGGTTTAAGTATTAAGGGTAGTAAGATAGGTTAATAGGTAAAGTTCATAGGTAAAATAGTATAGGGGATTAAGTTGTTTAATATCAAAAATTTATAGGCATGGCAGTAGATTCAAATGCATGATCAGGTGCCATGCATCTTCCCAGAGATTCATCAAGGGATGACCCCAGTGGATTGGGCTCACTTGTAAGAGGTGGGATTAGAAGTGATGTTGCACTACCAACACATATCAAGGGATGTGGTGATGATCATGGCCCTCATCAAGAGATGGGATCTAGCCATGAGCACATTCCTTCTACCCACTGGTGAGATGACTATCTTACTAGAAGATGTGCACATGATCACATGGCTACCCATTCAGGGTGAGCTAATTTATCACATCAAGTGGGAAAAGAGAGATGGACTAATGGAGCTACTATATGGTGATGACCATGATTTTTCTAGGTGGCATGCTAGAGGATTTAACTACTCTCCATTGTACTAGAGGGTGAGGGATGATATGAGACTACTAATGATGATGATCATAGTATCATGCTTTATTATTTTAGTTTTGAGTAGTGGGAGGTTTCCTTATCTACTATTAGGGGTTTTGATTGAGATTTTGATAGGTCACACAATGTTTAGATGGGTGCCTATGCTACTTATTCAGATATATAAGGAGGTATGGGGTTTCAGAGCTCATAGGAGATATGGCATCAACATCGAGTTTGTATTACACTACTGGGCATATGAGCACATCTAAGTTTTATGGCTGATGGGGCTACTGTGGGAGGGTTATACCCAAATGGACCCCATATTTAGATTCATGAGGTAGAGAGATGATTTTAATCTATCAAGACCAGGTGGAGGGGTGCATGAAATTGATTGGTTTAGAGGTGCTCTAGAGGCCTTGGTTATAGGTGATGTTATTTAGAGGCCATATGTCAGGTTTTCAGAGTGGGATGGATACGTGAGACACACACTATCTTTGTAGAGTTATAGGTGGATCTTTGGTAGGCAGGATGGGGAGGTAGAGCTCATCCCATTTGATAGGGTGCCAAGATAGTTTGGCCTGGTATAGGGGATTCTAGGTCTATTTCATAGATACATGTGGGAGGATGCAAGGATCTTACTACCTGAGCCACAACCAGTCTAGACATTTTTTGATCATGAGTAATTACCAGCTAGGGCTAAGATTAATGATGTAGGCTTTATAGGTGGTTACCCTACATGGTACTAGGCACTGTATGTGGTAGTAGATTTTGGTGGTGATGATGGTGGCAGACAACCTATGGATGTTGACCCAACTAGTAGAGGTTAGTAGGTATAGGTATAACGGGTTTCCCCAAGTGTATAAGTAGGAGTGGCACTAGCCATAACATAGGCTCAAGTGGTAGTATTATAGGCTTAGTTGGTAGTAGCATAGGGTCAAGTGGCTGTAGTTACAAGTGAGAGGGACCAAGCTAGAGCTTCACTAGCTTTGGTTACCTAGGAGAGAGACTCCTTAAAATAGACAAGAGGAGGAGCTATAGCATTTATAGGACCATCAGGCACTATCCCTATGGCATAATGTCTAGCCATAATAGAGGAACTACATTACTATGAGGCCATAGTCTTGAGATGTTATCTTGATGAGCCTCGATGGGGCGAGTACAAATCTAGTTTGGTAGGTGTGATAACATGGTGACACTAGGTCAATAGCCTATTTATATAGGTAGACAAGTAGGGACCTTGGGAGGAAAGGTACTAGGAGGCAACAGTGCTACAAGAGATAGTGGTGCCCTAGGAGTGTAGTCATGATATAGCTTATGATATATTATATGTTTTTGTATATCATTTTGATACTGGCCTATGAACTAATGTGGTGAGATATACATTTTAAGAGAGAGATATGTATACTATTTTATATATTATGATGTTAGTGATGATAGACACATGGATTTATAGATATGATCTTCATATATTGCTCATGGTTCATGGTTTGATTTGATGTTTTATGTTCATGATGTTGACATTGATCATTGATGATGTTATATTGATTATGCTTATGGTATGGATATGGATACTGATGTAGACTCATCTAGTTAGACGTGTGATGAGATTCATTTTGTTTTATGATGATGATGATGCTTATGACATTTATGGTTATGATGATGATGTTTATTCTAAAATTGAATGAGTATATAATGATGATGTTTGATTATTGATTTATTGATCATGGATGGTTTGATGTTAATATGATATTTTATGGATATGATAATGTTATTTATTTTTGCTTATGATATATGTCGATATGATGTTATGATCATGGTTATCTTGATTAAGGTAAAAACACATAAAGCAGGTTGAATAACAACACTAGATGTGATAAAAAGAACATAATCAAGAGACAAACGTCTGAGTGAATATATCAATTAGTTATGATAGGATAAGAAGAGGACACTATGCTTCTTCTTTGGCAAGGACCAAAATAATGCTGAAGTTGGTTTGGATTAAGGAATATAAGCCCTTCAAATGCTTAGCATTAGCATTAGTTAGTTGGTTAAAAGGTATCATGATCACATTATGTCAAGTGAGCTCGAAATCCCTTCCTTTATAGTGTATAGAGGGAAGATGGATGGAAATGGAAACTTCTTGTGATATTAGCTTGCCTCTTCTAGAGGTTATTAAAGAGTCAGTATAAATAAGTCTATGTCATACAAGGTGTAGATTGATCGATGCGATAAGTCTAATTATAAGAGCTCATTGCAACTTTCCAAAATTATTGTGCTTATGAGGTCTGATTATGGCTTTCAAAATTCTTTTATTTTTGATTTTGCTTGATAATGGGTGTTTTGCTTATTTTGTTATTACTTGGGAGGGTTGGGGAAGTTGATCGATGTGGGAAGCTTCCATTAAATTGTGAGGCATAGACAAATGCTTTACTTAGCCATCCTTTAAGGGAGTGGTCTAAGTTTTTGTGCTTTGCTTAATGCCTTTTGATAATTATCCTTCAAGGGAGTAGTCAACCTTACTTGTAGTAATTTTGATATGTTTTTGACTTCTATCCTTCAAGGAAGCAATCCACCTTACTTGTAGTAATTTTGATATGTTTTTGGCAGTTGCCCTTCAAGGAAGTAGTATGTGAATGCTAAGGATGACCCATGATTATTTTTGGTTTTGATTTTGATTTTTTTCTTAATGTGGTTCTTTCTTGATAAAGACTTGCTTATATAGGCTTAAAGGTTCGCTTTTATGAAGGCAAAACTAAAAACACAAGAAGGTTGAGTAGGTGTAAAGAGGTTTAGATGACAACGATCATGGGAATCCATCCTATGAAAAAGGGTAGAAAGTACCATGAGAATCATGCCATGGGTAGAGCCATGGTACCCATTATTCAATATTAGGCTATGATCATGATAGATAATCACATGATTCAATTTTAATCAGTTGTCCCTAAAATAGGGAGATGAATGTGGTTGGAAATTAAGGGATGAGCTTAAATTAGACAAAAAGTCAAGTTTGATCCTTTTTAACAAAAGAAAGGATGCAGATGTGAAACATTGAGGGGATCAGGTTTTGGGTTACCTTCAAGAGAGGATGATCAGTAAAATCTTGATATATACTTATGGGTTATGATATAAGGCCCAAGCCAATTGAAAGAAAACTTGCCATGCTTACTTTTCTCCATATTGGTGACATGTTGAAATTATTTTAGGATGAGGTATCTGACATTGAATTCTCATACTTTAAAAGTGTTTATTATAGGCACATTTGATGTGTTATTGATAAACATGAAGATGGGTGAGGGTGACTAAATGATGCTTGTAAAGTATCTCAAGCTAGGCTAAATGGTGTTGATGATAATCATCTTCAAAACTGGGATATTGAAAAGATATGAAAAGAGAAGGGATTTGGACCTCAAGATGTAAGACATCCTTCACTCTAAACACAAGAGAAAGAGGTAGCACCCATAGGGGTTTAAATGCTAGTACGATATGTCCATAAGGTGAAAGGGATGTGCAAATTCCAATCCTGACTAGGTGCATTAACCAATTTAGTGAGCATGTTATTAAGAGTTTTGTTAGAGGCTTCTACCTATCCATTTTATTGAGGGTGATAAGGCGATGAGAAACTTAACTTAATACTAAATGCATGATAAAGACCCAAAACTTGTTTATTTTTAAAGGATTTGCCATTGTTAGTGATAGTTTTGAGAGGGAAACCAAAACAATAGATGATGTGATGGTTGATGAAGTTGATAATCTTTTTAGCTTTGGTCGAGATGAGAGGAATAACCTCTAACCATTTGGCAAAATACTTGATCGTGGTGATGATATAATGGTGTCATTATGAATAATGGGGGTTAATTTCACTAATAAGGTCCAGACCCCATTGTGAGAAGGGCTAAAAATCAGTGGATATACAAATATTATGGCTAAGTGCATGATGTAAATTGGCATGTTGTTGACATTTAACACACTTTTTCACATAATCATAACAATCTTGGTTAAGGGCAGGCTAATAATAGCCAAGGTGAAGGATGCATTTAGCCATGGTGAGGCCACTAAAGTGTCCCCCATAGATCCCATCATATGTTTCCTTAATAGCATGAGAGGCTTCATGACTACTTAGGCAATGGAAGAGGAGACCATCAAAGCTATGTTTATAAAGAATCCCCATGATGGTATAATGTGAGGTACTCTGAATAAATGCTCTTTAAGCATTCCTAGAAACGCTAGAGGGAATGATGGGAAGGTTGAGATATTCAAAAGTCTGCTGATACCAAAGGTTAGGTTGGGTCTCCTTCACATTAAAGATGGTGGGAAAATCTAGTTAGACATAAGAAACTAGGTAAGTCTATGGATGATGATAAATAGTTTATAGTCAGAAGGTGCAGACAGGATTTGAGAGGCAAGGGAAGCCATGGTGTCGATAAACTTGTTGGTAGACTGTTGGTTTGATTGGATATGGTAGCGTTAAAATGATGTGAATATTTCATCAACTAGTTGTTTGTACTATTTCAAAACATTATTCTTACACTAGTAAGAGTCCTTGATTTGATTGACCACAAGTTGGGAGTCACCAATGATGTTGATCATTTTGAATCCTAAGGCTAAGATAATTTGAAGGCCTATTACTAGATCTTCGTACTCAACCATATTATTGGTACATTAAAAATCAAGCTTAAAATATAAAGGAAGAGGTTCACCATGAAGCAAAATAAGGATAATAATGGCTCCCCCACCATGTTGACACTTTGATCCATCAAAGAACATGGTCACTTGATAGGTGAAGTCTGCCTGAGAGAGGGTCGCGATGGACTCATCTAGAAACTCAAGAGGAGAAGGTTTTTTTCTAAAGTTGCTTCAGCCAATTGGTCAATAATGACTTGCCCTTTAATTAAATATTGTTGAAGAAACTCAAGGTGAAACTCAGCTAAAAGCATGAGCCACTTGGCCATACATTGGTTTTGGTATGGCTTGGATTGCATATACTTGAGTGGGTCAGTATTGGTTATGAAATAAGTTTTGTGGTTAAGAAGGTAGTGGTGAAGTTTAGTGGTCATGAAGACTAAAGCTAATCAAAGTTTCTCAGTATGGGTGTATCGAGTCTCATACTCTACAAGTGTGAGACTGATGTAATAGACATCTTGATCTTTTTATTGTTCATCTCAATGGGTAAGCATTGCCCTGAGGGGTTGGTCGGTGGTAGAGATATAAAGGTAGAAAGTTTAGTCATCCTTGGGAGGGGTGAGGATAGGTGGAGACAAAAGGTATTATTTGAGTGAATCAAGGCCCTTTTGATAGTCATCATTCCACTTGAAAGAGACATCCTTCTTAGAAGGTGGTGGAAGGGTTGGCATCAATCTAAGAGTTGGGAGTTAAAGAAATGAATGGATTAGAGATTTCCCTACAAACTACGAAGGTTATTGAGGTTTATTAGAGTAAACATGTCAAGGATTGCTTTTATTTTATAAGGATCAACTTCGATTCCTAGAGGGAAACTATAAATCTAAGGAGTTTTCCTGACAAGACCCAAAAAATGCACTTCTTAGCGTTGAGGTAGACATGGCAATGGATGAGGCACTCAAAGATAATTTTGAGAATGACCAAATGATCCTTATGATATTTGGATTTCCCAAGGAGGTCATCCATATAGTCCTTGACAATTTTGTGGATAAGGTCATAGAAGATGTAGGTCATAGTGCATTGGTAGGTTTCAATAACATTATTTAGACCAAAGGGCATGACTCTATAGTAGAAAGTACCCCATGCAGTGACAAAGGTAGTTTTATGCTGATCTTCAGGGGAAATTAGGATCTGATTATAACCTAAGAATCCATCCATGAGAGATAATGTCTCATGGTCAGTTGTAAGATCAACTAACTGGTCTATGATTGGTAGAGGAAAGTCATCTTTTTGGAAAGCAAGGTTAAGGTCAAAAAATTCCACATAAATGCGTAGTCCCCTTGTGGCTTTGGTGATAGGCATGACATTTAAGACCCATTGGGGATAGTCAATGGGTTGAATGAAATTGATAGATAAGAGAGGCTGAAACTCTTCTTTAATGAGAAGGGATATGCAAGGGTGCATTCATCAAAGTTTTTATTGATGGGTTTGGCATCATGGTTAGTGACTATGTTATGGGTAGCAATGGAGGGGTCAATCCCTGGCATATTTATATAAGACCAAGCAAATGCCATGCTTCGATCTTGGAGGAAAGAGGGGAAGTCTCAAAGTTCCTTAGAATTTAACTATTAGCCAATTTTTATAATGCAGGGGTTGTCTAGAGTTCCTAATTTGATATCTATGGTGGATTCATTCAACATGGTTGAAGTCTCAATAAGGAGAGATTTGTGGATGGAAGAATCTGGGGCACTAAAATAGGTGAGAAAGGAATTATCATCCTGACACTAAATGGTATTAATCATAGGAGAGTCATCTCCTATCATCTCAAGATGGGTTAAGGGGATGGTTATGATTACCCATTCCTTTTGATAGGTCAGGGGTTTGAGGTTGATCATGTTGATGAAAAAAATTTAGGGGGGTTGATGTCATCCTCCTCACACTTAGGTGGAGAAAGAGTTGGTGAGGAAGGGATTTTTTTCCTCAAAAGTGGTGATGGTAGGTGGTTTGGTTTTATTTTTGGGTAAAATGAAACTAAGGCCATGTTTCTCATGAGGCTTTCTGGCCTCAATTAAAATTAACACATGTGGACCGTGCTCATATCATCTAAGACCATATCCTTTCCAAGCAAACCTATGGAGGTGTCTTGACAAAGTTTGGGTTGTCCAAATAGGAAAAGTTAGAGGTGAATGGTCAAGGTGAAAAGGAGGTAGCAAAAGCATCAAGTGGTTTGTCAAGTCCCCCATAGATGAAATGGGTATGATAGTTTGAAGGTTTGAGGGGAAAAATGACTCTGATATTGGGTTCATAACCGAGTTGGTGGTCAAGTTTCTCATAGTATTGAAGAGTAGTGAAAACATCAAGCGTTAGGAGGCAATATTCCCCAAGTGAAAGATGTTGGAATGTGGGGATTTGATCCAAGGGGATTAATGAAATAGTAGATGCCTCATTGGTTGAAGGAGATATGGCTTTATCTTTCATCATTGAGGGCTTATCTTTGGCTAATGAGGGTGTACTAGATGGAGGTAAGAATACGTCATTGGGTTGATAAGTCATGTTGCATGACAAAAAGGGACTTGGATTAGCTTGTACAGTGACAACTTGACCTTCATGCTCAAATTGGATGCAACAATGAAGGGTAAAGGGTACACAACCCATGGAATGGATCCAAGGTCATCCTAGAAAAAAATTATACTAGAATTCACCTTCTATTACATAGAAGAGTTTAGGGAGTGTATGAGGTTCTAAAGAGATATAAAGGACAATAATTCCTAGAGTAATGGCCATCATGTCATTGAAAGATCGAAGGATGACTAAAGTTTTGGACATGACATTGTTTGGTATTTTGAGATGATCATAGGCATGAGAGGATATAATATTAATACTAGATCCCCCTTTAATCATGACCTATTTGATGTAGGTCTGGTTGATGTAGATAGTGATGAAAATAGGGGGATCCGGGTCATCAAGGTGGATAAAAGGTATTTCCAAATCCTTGAAGGTGACAAGGTTGGAAATTTTGAGAGTGCCAACAAAGGCTGCTAGAGGTTGAGGGTCTTTAGGTTGGACCTATATTGCTTGCAATTCCTCTATTATTTCTTAGTGATGATGAGGTGAGGTAGAAATCAACTCATATAGGCTCATCTTTACTGAGGTTTGGTGAAGTTGTTTGAGTACCACTCTCCTGATTGATTTAGAAGGGTTGGATTGAGAGGTACCCAAGATAGATACTTAGGTTTGGATTAAGGTGAAGGTGCCTTATTTTGACTTGGTTGGGAGGTGGAAGATGGGTATGTCCATGGGATGGATACTTTCACCTTTCCCTTATCCTTTTGATGAGTGTGTGATTAGGTGACCACATGGATAGTATGGATAGAGGGAAGAGTTGGGGTAGGAGATTGGTTTGGTTCCCCATCACTCTAAGGTGAGGGTGGGGGAGTAGGTAGGTGTTGGGTAGTGGTTGTTGGATTGGTAACATACTTGTGGGAGGTTCATCCATTAATAGATTGTCTTCATCATAGAGCTAATGGATTATGGTTTAGAGATATTTGTAATTCTCCATGTCGTGCTCGAGTGTCCTATGATAGGATCTTACTTTTGTAGTAACCTTTATAAAATAGTTGAGTAAGACTCAACTAAAGGTGGTGAGGTTTTAGAGGTTCTAGCTTTGGTTGGTGAGATGGAAGTTTTTTTATAAATGGGCTTGGTGATAAAAGGTTTGGGTAAGGTTGTGTTATTAATTGATGATTTTGGTTTAGGTAAGGAAGTTGATAGGTTGGAGGTAGAACATGTCAAGGTATCTAGTTTCGTTATTAATGGCTTGGTGAATATGGGTGTGTCAAAAAGTAAGTGTGTTGGTATAACCAATAGCAATGGGTGGGATTTGGTTGAGATAGTTGGATTCCCAATAAAAGTGGAGGGATGAGGCCCAAAGATAGAGGGTAGGGTTGAGGGAGGTAAAATTTTGGCCTTATGGCCTTTTTGTGGCTTTACCTCCTTGGTCAATTTGGTTTGGTGCTTGGTTGGTGGGTTTGGTGAGGTTAGATCTAGTTTCAAGGATGGGTGATTAAGGCTCAATGTATGGGAGACACCAAGGGTTTTAGATGGTTTGGTTGGCTTGGTTGGAGAGGATGATTTGGTTGTTTGGGATTGAATTATATTGGATGGTTGAGAAATTATTGGGTTGGTAGATGTTTTTATTGGTTTGGTTGATATAATAGTGGGTTGGACAATAGAAGTGGTAGGTTGGTTAGTTAAAGATGTGGTTGGAAGTTTATATTTGGTGATGTAAGGGAGCCCTAATTGATACTAAAATGTGGCTTATTCTATGTCCAGTTTGGAGATGAAATCTAGTCACTAAACTAGTCTAGAGAATGGCTTATAGATCGGTCTTATTCCCTAGATAGTGGCCTCAAAAGATAAACCTATGGGTTATGAATGGGGAGTGGTGACCTAATACTTTTCCTTAATCAAAAGATGTAAGGTTTGGATGGGTGGTTCCTCTATGGGAGGTGTAGATGTGGTGGTTTCTTCCTTGGGAATGATCTAAAAAGGGGAAGTGAATTGGTCGGTAGTTGAGAGAGAAGGTAAAGTGGTCATAGTTGCTTACTCTGGTATGTAAATTGAAAGAGGGGTTGATGAATCCACTACCTTAATAAGTGGAGGTGAAAAAAATGTTAATTTTTCTATTTGGGTTTCTAAAGGAAGAGACGATAACTCCACTACCTCAATAAGTGGAGAGGGCAAAGAATAGGTAGATTGGGTGGTAGGTTCTTTAGCAATGAGTGTGTTAATAACCATATTGACAATATGGGAATCATTATAACACTTAGATTTGTTTCTCTCATTTTTATTAGGTGCATTATTAGGAAAAGGTTATCTAAAAATGTCAATGACTTGGTTTGAAGGGGCATTGGGGTTGTTTAATACAAGCTCCCCCTTATCAATGAGGGTTTGGACAATGTTTTTGAAGGTATTGCACCTACTGACATCATGCCCAACCACTCAATGGAAAGCACATAGGTCATTCTCATTATACCATCTAGGTGTAGGATGAGAAGAATCAAATTATTGAGGGGGTTTAATAGGAGGAAGTTGTATGATATTAGCTTTTAACAACTTCTCCAGGACCGAAGCATAAGATTCCCCAAGTGGAGTAAATTACTTTTGATTATTTTGGTTTTGGTTTCTCGTGTTTTGATTTGAGGAGTTAGAAGAGTTTGGGTGATTGACAGATGGTGGAAGAGTAGTCTTAAGGATAACTTTATTTGTAGTTCCCTTGATTTTGGCATTGGTATTGGTTTGGTTGCTTGGTTTGGAGGAAGAGGCCTCATTTGTTTTGTAGGTAGAGTTTTTGTTTTTCAACTTTAACTTTCCTTTATCGATGGATCTATTTTCTAGCTTATGCACCATGGTAAAAGCTTCATTAAAGGTCCTGAAGATCTGTACATGTAATGTAGAAGAGATGTGCTTGGCACATACATGAGCAAAAAGTTTTATGAGTTTGGGTTTGGGTAAAGAGAAGGAAAGTTGATTGATTAGGCTCTTCCAATGGGCTACAAAATTGGTAATAGATTCATCATCAAATTGCTGGATAGAGTAAAGGTCAGTGATGGAGAATTTTTTTGAGATGTTTATTGAAAAGTGATCCAAGAAAGTTTGGGCCAATTGGGTGAAGGAGAAGAGAGAGTGTTTGGTTATGACACTATACTAGTCTAATGCTGGACTAGATAGGGACATGGGGAAGGTACAAAGGAGGTCATCATTATAGGTAATAAATTAACATGCACTCCTAAATACCCTGAGGTGATGTTGGGGATCCTCCTTACTTTAGAATTTAAAAAACTTGAGAAGTTACCACTAAGGAGGATATGGTTTGATAGGGATAGATGGGTGAATGGATTCATTATAGATTTGGTCATATAATAAGATGTTATGAGAACCAAATATAGATGAATCTAAGGTAGTCATTTTATCCATGAGCATTTTCATTAGATCCATTTAGGGTTGTGTACCCAATATATTGTAAGGTGCATACTATTATGGTGGTTGGGTGAAGGTTGAGGAGCTTCCACATATTGATATGTGAACACAGGTGGTTGGGTTGTGGGTAGAGGTACATGCCCTGTGGGTTAGGGATGTAACCTAGGTTGGCTACAATGGGCACTTGTTAAGAGGTTAAGACAGGTTAGGTAGGAGTTGTGGTTGGGTTTGCAACTAAAGGCAAGGTGGTTACCTTTGTGTTGATTGGGGGTAAGGTAGAAGGTATAGACATCACATGATTTTGAAGCAATGTAATGACTAATATATTGTGGGTAGCCAAAGGAAGGTTGGTAATGCTAGTAGTAGGTGCTCCTATGGTGAGGGGAGTATAGGTGGTTAATGGTTTGGTTGCTTCTAGGGTAGAGGAATTGTTAGTGGGGGTAGAAGGTATAAGGGTGTTGGTTTGTTGGGCAAGTTGGTTTTCTATAGTAGTATCAAAGGGATTATTGGTGGATGAAGATGCTTGAGTAGTCAATGGTTGGGTGGTAACTATGGTAATAGAAGTATTCCCCATAAGGTGGGAAGGCATGTCATAAGGTGGGTCCACAAGTGAAACAAAAGTAAAGGTATGGTGAGGCATGGTGATAAGAAAATGCTAAAGGTCCATAAGATTGTTATCTAAAAAGGTGGAAAAGTTTATATCTCCTTGGGGAAATACGTGAGGGAAAGGAGGACTTATCAAAGGGTGAGGAGAGTCTTTTGGTTTAGAGATGTAATCCATGGGTGAAGAGGTAGAAGATGTTGATTGGCTTAGTGATGGGTTCTATTCTACTAGATTTTTCATTGTTGGTGAGTTAGAACCATGCAAGATAAGGGGGAGAGAATACAAAAAAAATCTCACCACTCATACAGAAAGATGATAAGAAATGAGCAAGGAAATCAAACACATACTAAAAAGTATGTTAAGTCTTAGAGTTATTTTTAGTATCTCTTTTGGTTTATGCCTCAAGATTTTAGGAAATTGTGTGACTAAAATTGGTCTCTAGAGTGGGAACTAGAAAAGAAATCTATAATTATTTTTAGTTTGTGTTTAGGATCTCAAAAGTATCTATATTAGAAATTGATACATGGCTTGGTATTGGGGCCTTCTCCCTCACTCCACACACCACAATGATAAGGGTGTCAAGTGCTTAGATAATATATACTAATTTTTAGAGTTTATACTCAACCAGAGAATTGAGTTGGTTCTCCCCTTGGTAATGACCTCCAAGTAGGATTACCAGGAAAAGGTAAGGTAACTGATAGGTGATGAAATCCTAATTTGGCCTTATTTCAAGTTATTTATATGTCTAATTGATATAGGTGGTTTTGGTTTGTGTGTGATACAAGTGATGCTATGATCAAATTACTTTGCCTTAATTTAACTAAGTGACCTAAACTTACAAGTAACCAATGTATGTAGTTGATTTTAAACAAAAAAAAAAATTAATTTCATTTATGAGCATAGAATAGAGAGAGGAACATATAGATGTAAACAAATGAAACCCAAAAAGAGACTCAAGGGTCCTGCCAGGCATGCCATAATGTTTTAGATAATTTCATCTTATATTTTGAGGAAGGAAAAATAAGAAACTAAATATGGGTATGGTTGAAAAACCTATTTGGTTGTGCACATGTTGAATCATATGATTATGAAGAACTCATTTTTGGCTTGGGAGGATGACCTATAAATAAGACAAAAATAAGGCAAATGATTGGTTAGATAGATAGCCAGGTGGATTTCCTAGCACTAGCTAGGTCCTAGAAGGAAGAGCTTCCTCAGGGGCTATCAATCCACACGTTTTAAATAATTAAGTTTAGAAAATAGAATATAAAGTACTTCAATCAATAATCAAAAGGTATTGAAATAAAATACAAGAAATATTTGATAAATAAATAAACTAAAAATGACTAATATAGTAATAAGTGGGTCAATACTAATGCTAAATAGGTTAGGTATGCTTCAAAAAATAGGTTGAGGGTCTGTGAATAGGCAGATAAAAATAATGTTGGATTTGGTTGAGGGTAGGTGGATGAAAATAGCTTGCTATTATTTCCTACCATAGTGACCATTAGTGGTTGGTATGACTGTTAGTGGTTGAGGCAATCATTAGTGGTTGGATAGACCATTGATGGTTATAATGACCATCGACAGTTATTGTGTGTTGGGTTTAGGTGTTGAAAGATTAGATTGATGCGATCATAGAAGGCAATTATAGGAGATTAGTTTGTGCTAGGTTGATTGAAAAATGGAAACAAATTAATTGATAGACTAAAAACAAATACTTAGATTTTCAGAGATTGATCAAATGAATGGTTGGGGTGGTTGGCTCATTGGTGGAGTCTAGCATGATTTTGATATAGTAGTGGTACTTGGTTGTTGATTGAGGGGTGGTGGCAATTCGAATCTCTATCATGATGGTTGGATTACTGGATTACTAGAAGAAGTGACCTAGAAATAAAATTTGGATGCAAAATGTCTTGAAGTCATAGATTGATCCCTTTTCACCTCTTGCTCCTCTCTTCTTATAGGCAAAGAAGGAGAGGTGCAATAACACATTAAAAAAATGTCTAACTTGATGTCTAATTTTAACTTTGACATGTATGGAATCGCATGTAAATTAGACATTCTAATTATAAAAAAGTAAGGTAGATTTGAGGGGTCAATTAAGCTAGTTTAGTTGGTAGAACCCGACCATCAGTGGTCAGGGTGATCATCGGTGGTTAAGGTGACCATCGATGGTCAAGAGTCAACGTCAAGTTGAGTTAAAAAGGATGGGTTTAGCTAGTAGGACAAATTGACTAGTGTTAGGTAGGTTTTGGGTCAAATGGTCAAGGCTGGGCCCAAGGGGGTCTTAAGGTGGTCCAAGGGAATTACAACATTTAGAACCATCATGTGCAGATTTTTGGTGTCTACATCTATCCATAGTCTTACAAAACAACTCACAAATGAAATGCCAAGGGGAGTGATCAGTAAACAAAACAATATTTCTCAAGAGTAAATATGAGGGATATAGGGAATGAAAAAGGGAATTTAAAAAGAAAGACTTAGGCATATTATGGGAATACCTTAGGAGATGAAAGGCATATTACAAACATGAGAAGACACTAAGTGACTAGTGGTCCTCAATGTACGAAGGAAACCTATTCGCTATAGACACAAAGCTTTATAGGCAAATAAGTGTGTTACTGAGATCAACTCATGAAGTTATATTGGTATAAGAAAAATAAAATGGACCTAACTTTCCATGATGTGTTCCCCATTCTTTAGGACCCCTTACAGAGCCATCAATCTACTATGAAGATTGGGTACTTGCATGAGAAAGTAGGTAGCACTAATTTTTATTTTATTTTCCTCTTCTAATCGGCTGACCTACCACACCCCAAAATACCTTGGCTCTACTATGAGGCCAATTGTGGAGTTTGAGCTTCAACAAAAAGAAAGAGATGTGCTTTGAATCACATCTTTTAGTGTGATTTGAATTTTAATGATAGTTTTTCCTTTTGTATCATTGCCTTTTGTTTAAATGATTTAGATTTCAAAATTTTATGGATTTTTAAGATTTTTATTCCATACATATTTGAAATGACCAATCATAAGAGATGTAGTGATACACATGAATGAGATGTAGGCTAAGGCTAAAAGAGGCTAAGTAACCAAATACAAAGATTGACTAGGATATTTAGGCTCGATAATGAACTAGCATGTGATCTTAAGTCTTTACTGTGTATATGCTTAGTTTTCAAAAATGCAAGCAAAAAAGAGAAAGAAATGATAAAGAAAGACAATCATATGTGAAATATAAATGATAAGATAAGCAAGATATAGTACAACAAGTAAGATCACCATAAAAGAGAAGGAAAAATTTGACACAATGTCAAATGAAATAAAGATAAAGATAAGATTAGAGCACACATCCAACCTAAATGAAAATGTGAAAGCACCATGCATGTGCTAATAAATACTAATAAATATATCCACACACATTATCCAAGACATTAGATAAATCTCTATGAAGCTGGAGATGAACTACTACTAATGTTTTATCAATCTTTAATCAATATTGGGCAAATACTTTTCTTCTAATCTCCTCCAAAGAAAAATTATGAATGCTCGAGGGATCGTGCTAAGGGAAATTAGGAAAGGGATGGTCAAGAGAATACTTGGGAGTAGGTTCTATGGGAGATGTAAGAATCATCAGTGGAGAAGGATCCATGGGTGAAGGAATCATGAGTGGTAGCACAAAAGATGGTGAAGGGACACAGGAGGTGATGTAACCATAGAAGGTAGAGCCATGGGAGAAAAAAGAGGAGCCTTCTTGTGGGGATGACCTATGGGAGGAGTGGTATAAGGTCTAGGAATTGTTATAAGGTGATCCTTAAGATGTTGTTGAAGGATGCAACAATGATCAATATGATGGGTATCGCATAGATGTCATAGACAATACACCTCACCATACTTGGGTAGATATTTAGGAAGTACCTTTAGGAGAGGTATGAATTTATTTGATGATGGGGAAGAAGGATCAAAGGTATCAATATATTATCATAACTTATGACAATGGGTAGAATAATGATTATTTATCCCATGAAAGCAATAGATATGTTTATGAGTGGTTTTAGTAGAAGCACTCATAGAAGGAGGTAAAATATGAGTAGAAGAAGAGGGAGAAAACTCATTAGCCCATTTGGTGGGTAGAGGAGCCATCTTAGGAAATGAAATAAAACCATCACCAAGGGAGGGTGATGATGAGGAAGGAATGAAACTAGGCTCAATGGAAGGAGCAATGGAATTGAAAACATTGGTAGGATTAGTAATAGCAGGGGCAGAAAGAGGATCAACTATAGAAGGAGTGGAAAGAGGCTAATCTATAGAAAGCTCTACTGAGGGAAGAATGGGATATACATAAGGTCTAAGGAGAGTCACACTAACCTCAAGGGTAACCTAGCTACAAGGGTCAGGGTACCTAAAAAAATGGTAAGGCTCGATCATAACATGATCCATGAGCATTATCCTACATGGATCCTAAAAAATTAGAGGTGTCGATTCCATCTCTACCTTGTGATAAAGGGGAAAAAAACAAAAATCAAGAATTATAAGTGAAGGAAAATGATGAGATGCATGAAAAGACTCAAGTAAATAAGAATGATAATGAATAATCATGACATCACAGGATTATACAAGATCACCTAATAATGGATCATCTAAGGAATAACCATCATCATAATTTGGGGTGTGAAGGTTAATAATGCAAGTAGGGATGACCTTATCATCTGATGAAGTATGGTGAATAAAATTCCTAGTCTTAGTCAAGACTATGAGAATGCCATCATAAGGAGGCTTACGAGAGTGAGGTTGTAAGGAAGTAGGAAGCTGCAAGATGAGATGAGGTGAGAGATCAAAAGTTTTAATCTTTAAGTTAATCTCATTAGGATCATCATCATCAGAATCCAATAGGTTAGGAAGAATGTTACCAATGAGCTTATGATGCCCACTATAACCTCAAGTTGAATTAACAAGAAATTTGAGATGTTAATACTCACAAAATGGAATGCTTGGAAAAGGCTCAAGAGTAGGAATATTGAAGACACCACAATCTTAAAATTGTTTGAAATTTCAAGGGTTAGTGTCACCTTGAATCTTGTAAATGGATCTATTATGAGGGAATTTAATGAATTAATAGGCAAAAGAAGAAATATCTCTCATATGGTGAGTCCACAACTTACCAAGCAAGATGTTATAAGTAAAAGGGAAGTTAAATATCATCACCTTCACATGAACAGTGATAGGTGGGATAGTAATGGGAATCCACACACAACCTAGAGGAGGAATTTTCCTTCTATCATATCCTTGGTAGGTGCTGCATGTAGACTTAAGATTGCATTCAAAATATTGAAGGGTCTTAATGAAATCAAGAGAAGTAACATGTGCTAGGACCCTCATCAATCAATGCATGCTTGAATTGGATATCACCTATTTAGATGCTAGTAAATAAGGGAGTATCATCTGCACAAAGCAAAATCTCATTAGGAATCATAGAAACTATAGGAAATTTAAAAGAAAGAGAAGTGTCTATAGTTTTTGTAATCATATAAAATGAAAAATTGGATGACTTAGGTATGACTAATAACACCCAACCTATAGGTCCTCTTTATTGCTCACTCAAACTTTCTCAGCTAGACTTTAATTGATTCCCAGTAACCTGTAGCTTCTTGGACATAGCTTTTTTAGACCCAAGTAGCACTCTCAGACCTAGATCTACCCCTAGGTCTCATATTCTTAGGAAAATAGTGCCCAACTTGGATAAGAGTACCATAATTTAGGGGTGTCTTATTTCTAATGCTATTGTCCAAGTTCACTTTAGACTCAAATTGTCAAATTTTCCTGATTCCTTATCTTTTCCCCTATCAGCCTAATACAAGCTCATATAACCCATGATCATTAGTTTCCATATAAAATACCATTGAATGTCCATTTAGAAAGGTTGGAACTCATTCACAAGAAATAAGCAAGAATACAAGCAAGTACATGCAAGCACTCTTCCCTATTTTTTACATACAACCTTCCAAAACCAATTCAAGCCTATTTAAGCACTCATACCAGTCCCTAGTCATCCAAAGTACATTCTAATTTTGCATTATAGTTGCATATGTCACACAATTTCACCAAACACTTAAAATGGGAGAACTACGTTAGCTTGATCCCTCTTCAGAGTATTGGTATATAGGTAACAAACCCACATACAAGGTGTGAAGTGCATCCAACATATCCTTTACACACTAACCCCTTCTCTCTTTCCCAAGTTTTCTACTCAAGTTTAAGAATCAAGAGTTCTTAAGGGTTTTTAGGATTGAATCAGACACACAATGAGCTCTATATAGAATCAAGCTTCACTATTTCATTGTCAGGGTGTCATAGGCCTACCAAATAGAACCTGGAAAAGCTAGACCAGTAGGACAATAGTGCCAAAAGTAGATAACAATGTCAGAAGTGGAGAATAGTGTTAAAAAGTGGAATAAAATTCCAAGTATCAGGGTGTCCTAAGTTTTTCACTCTTATCCAATCTATAAATAAAGTTCTAGGTCCTATTTATGATAGTCTACCATCCTTGCATAGCAATTTCCATATCCTACCTCATTCGTTTCAACCCAGAATAAACTAAGTTTGATTTATTTACACTTCTTAATATTTTTGGAAAAGGTAAAATACATATATATTTACACAAATTATTAGGCTAATTAAGACACATTAATTACTAATTTACATTACTCAGACCTTTATTTGCTTAGGAATTAAACACTTAATTCCCAAAAAGAATAAAACATTTGGTGAACCCAAATTACTTTGAATTTTTGCACAAAAACCCTAGGGTTAATTATTTATGATTTTTTTCAATTTTTTCCAAATTTTTCTTGAATTTAAAAATTAGAAAACTACAAATTAATTGAAATATTTTCAATAAATTCACCCAAACCCTAGTTTTCACATACTAGGTCCTATTTGCATACAAACACTTTCAAACCACTATGAAAAGTATACTGTTAATTTTAGAAATATTTTCATATTTTTCCTCAATTTTTCAAAAATAAAACTACAAATTTTCTATAAAAATTTCAAATTACTGCACTAAGTTTGGAAAAATTCATTCAAAACCCTAGTTGTATCAAATACATTCTTAGTTATTCTTCAGTACTTTTTGCATATTTTTTTGAAAATTTAGTTTCATATTTAACTCTAAAATATAAATTTCAAATTCAAAATGTTCTTATTATTTTACAAATAATATTTTTGAAAAATCCCTAGTGGTATATACTAGCTCCTTTTTACTTGTTGAGATAACAACTTACATGTTTGGTAGTTTAGTATCCTTTTCGCATAATTTCTAGTTCACTATTTTTTGGACTCTGCATTTCTTAATTTTAGTACTCCATTTCTCACACATTGCCTATTAAAACATATTTCAAAACATTTAAAAACATTTCAAATTATTTTTCTACTTTACCAATGGCTCAATATACTAGTTTTGATGAAACTGGTAAAAGAGAACTTCAAGAACTCTTAACCAAACATCTAGATATGCAAGATGACATGATTAGAATTTTACAAGAAGAGAAACAAAAAGTAATCAATGTTCAATCTTCTCAAACCATATAGCAACCACTTATTAATGACACTATGAGGGCAGCTATGTCTCAACCACCCCCTACAATAACCCAACCTTCTTCAATGCCACCAGTTGTAGCTAAAACGTCCCTATCTCCTGATGTAGCAGCCCTTGTGTAAGAGATAAGATATCTTCAATCCAAGGTGACACATCTTGAGTAATGTAGCACTAGACCTACACAAGCATTGGATTTGTTTGCACTTCTGCATACATCATTGGCATGTCACATTGCTTTTACACCTTTACCACAAGGATTTGTTCAACCCAAGCTTACTCTTTATGATGGAAAGGGTGATTTAGAGACATATTTGAGAGCCTTTCACACATAATGTTTGGATTATGTGCCCAATGACTGGTTACTTACCAATGTCTTTCCATAGAGCCTAAAGGATTATGCTCTACAATGGTTTTATAGTCTACCAAATCAATCAATCACAACATTCAATCCTTTAGCGGACATGTTCCTAGCATATTTCAGTATCAACATTGGTGATAAGGTCTCATATGCATAGATTGCACAAAAAAAACAAAGGCCAAATGAGCCTCTCATAGATTATGTTCTTAGATACAAGACTATCTAGATAAGTTAACTATCCCCATGCATGATCAAGAGCTACATGACATCTTCAAACAGATCCTTCTACCAGCACTACATGAATCAATTATGTTCAAAAGATTTTCTTCCTTCACTGAATTATGTCATACACTTAAGGGAAGAGAAGTCAAGTTAATCTCAATGGGCAAACTCAAGCATTCAATTACTCCAAACACAACAAACAAGAGTAATAAAAAAGTCACATACAAGGTCAAAATCAATGACAACAAGAATCAGAATCAACTAATAGTTAATGCAACTTCAGAGTCCCCTCAATGTGTGGATTTATCAGTACCTCTTCGATGTGCATTTACCAATTTACCAGTTTCTCTAACCAAAGTTCTACAATAGTTATTGGAATGCAACATCATAACTCTCCCACCTATTCAGGGAGCAAATCCAGTAAAGCCTCTTCCACAGGGATATGATCAACATGCATTTTGCAATTTTCATAGGACACCAAGCCACCTATTAAATATATGCATTAGTTTGTAACATAATATATAGGATTTGATTAATGATAATCTACTTGATCTAGGCAATTTAGTTGAACCTCCAAAGATAAAGCCAACACAAGATAAATATTTGAAAATATTTTTAGATCTATTTCCACAACATTCAAAACAAGAGAAAGAGGACACATTAGGTGTTCATCATACATACCATACACATCCTCTATCAGTTACATACCAAACACCTTTAGTTGAGGCACATCCTTTTAGAGGTATGATAGGTATGTATGAGAGTAGATTTATAGCCATGCTTTTGATATCTTTTTTAGATCAAGAGATTGTAAAGGATGATACAGGTTATAATGCACTTTTTATCAGAGCACATATCCATAATTATCCTATCCATAGTGTACTCATTGATAATGGCTCCAGTCTTAATATGTGCACCTTCACACTAATACAACATTTAGGTTACTCAGAGCAACATATCGCTTTGACCAATACAATTATCAATGGTTTCAGTGGGCATATTTAGAGTTCATTAGGCGAGATAATAATTATACTATATGTTGGTCCTACACATGTGGGTACACCATTCACTATAGTTCCCAGTGCAAGAGTTTTTGACATACAACTTGGTTGACCATGGATTCAAAAACTCAAAGCAGTACCTTCTATAGTTCATAGATGCATGAAGTTCATTCATGCTAATCAGGTTATTATAGTCAATAGAGTTCCTTATGAGTCACCACTACCCACTTTAGAGCTATCTACTAGCTTCCAGTTACCAGATCTAGTTCTTCCATCAATTTTAGGTTTTCTTCCAGCTTTTTTTTTCATTTGAACTTTAGGTTTATCCATAGTTACAACATCTATCACTACTATAGAGGGTTCATATACCCCATAGCCTTAGGATTCTAGATGGTTTCTAGTGACAATATTCACACCTAGAGTAGTTACACTAAGATCTCATATAGCTACATCAAGAGTACCTATTCACAGAGCTTCTTCTCCTACTTTTAGATGGATCCCTAAGATCCCTATAATTTCATCCACTTCTTAGAGCACAAGGGGACCCCACATTCAGCTTCCACTTCAAGGATTTTAGAGTAGTTACAATGTACACATATTTTAGCTTCATAATCTTAGTCCTACACTTGTGCCTCATGATCACATACGATTTAATTATTTGACAGAAGACACCAGGACAAGGAGTCTCACCTGAGACTCATTAGTTAGTATCATTTATGTTTAGCATTGATTGTACATAAATTCTTTTGCTTGATTTCACATAGCTCAAATATTTTCAAAAATATAAAAACATTCAAAAAATTGCAAAAACACCAAAACATTTTTGATTGTATGCATCATCCATGTTTATATTACTACTATCATGATATGACTTATATTTGCTATTTCATGCTATTGTATGTCAATTTTCTACATTACCATGCTTTATTTGATCTTCTTTGAGTGTGTGCAGTGACATCTAGCTTTTTGATTGCTTCATTCTACCCATAAAGGGGGCATTACTGCTTCTACATTTGAGACATACATTGTTATATATACCCACTGATGGCATCTTCTACATGACTACACCATTCAGGTTATGTCATTCCTACACTACACACTCTAAGTTATCATGCTAATGTACATTAATTTATACTTACATAGAATATCATGTTGACATTTCACTAGTATTTAGAACTTGTGTATCCCTTAGCATATATCTAGTCTTTTACTACACATGTTTTATATACTTTCACGTTTGATTTTATTAGTTAGATGTGTTTGTATCCTTGCAGCCATTACAAGCTTTCTCTACTAGCTTAGCATAGCTTGTGTGAATGCATTTTCTAGTTCTTATTTATCTCCTACTTGTGCTTTAGGACAATTTCCAATGTCCTTTACTTCATTTTCATGTGTGTGCCTTAAGACATTTGCTAATGTCCTTTGTTTTTACTCCTCTATGTGCCTATGGCTTGTGTGCCAATTTTGCTTGTTTCACTTGTATGTGTATGAGGCATTTGAACATGCCTTCCATGATTGTTTTCAAGTTTGAATGACATGTGCCCATGTCCCTTTTTTTCATGGACCCTTGGCCCATCTAGTATGCTTCTTGATTCTTGCTTGTTACTTGTCAAATGTGTGCAATGTCATGATCGATATCATGCATTTTATTTTCTTTCTTGGATGCCATGATGGACATCATGCTCCATCCCTTCAACTAGCAAATAACAAATAAAAATTAACATTTATAGTTCTAGTTTAATATATTGTACATGATTTCACATTGTTATATCTATCTAGGCATACCCCTATTGATATAACAATTTCTTGGTACAAACATTACTATATCTTGAAACATATTGTCAAACATCAAATGATATATCATATATATTTTTAGAATTAACACACTTTTAGGACTCTTTTCTTTTGAGGGTGGTCATTACTGGTTCATCATTCCTACCCTCATAAGAGGGGGCACCAAACATGGGCTTTGTCATAGAGATAAAACCTCCTAACAATCTAAATAGTAACATTTAGAATAGTCGGCATAATTTTCTCAAATATAGGGGGTTATCATACATGTCATGATGGTTCTCACTTTCAGTTTAGATTGAGAAGTTGACATAACTTTTGGATCAAAATCCATGCTCTAAACATTAGTGATTGGGGGTAATGTGCATGGCACATTGATCTTATTTTATTTTCAAGTTCAGTTTATTCTAGGCATTCTCAGTAGTTGTATGCCTTACTCCATCTACAGGTGGTTGGCATCACATTCAAGTTAAAATTTCATACAAGTTTTTATTTTTGAGTACTTGAGTTCCTAATTTGGCTTTCATATAAGCCTATTACAATAGTTTTATAATGGTTTTCATACAAGCCTAATCTCTATCTTTCTAAATGTATAAGAGTGGTCTAGTTTCTAGTGAACATTCAACTATCCATGCTATAGTGTCAGATTTACAACACATTCATGGGCTCCATGAGCCATCTCACATGACAAATATTCTATATTAGTATCACTTCATAGCTTCACTTCATGGGGTAATGATGGAGCCAAAGGGCCAACATTTATATTCTTGAGCCACCTATTCATAGGGATTGGACATACAGTCCAAACATTGATTAACATATGCGTGATTCGTTAACTTCACTTAGTTGGTGATGATGAAGCTAATGGGATAGCCTTTGCATTATTGAGCCACATTTTGTGTAATTGAGCACTTATCTCCATTCATGATATTACTCTTGATTTAACACATACTCAACACAATCCAACATCACAACATGTTTTATATTGGTTTGTGTATCCAGTGAGGTGTATTCATTCATCTCTCTTCTTTTACTCAATTTTTATACGTCCTTATTTTAGATATAGTGTATATAGTAATAAATTATCTACTTCATGTTTTTATTTTCAAATTCACACATCATAGTATCCTCTTTCTATGTACATCTAGTATCACACAACTTCATGATCTTTTCCCTTACAGGTAGGTTTAGGTATGCTTTCTATTTTTCCTTTATCCTAGTATTTCACTTTCCTACATAATTAGAATAAAGGGGGGGGGGTAAATATAATCATATAAAATTCAAAATTGGATGACTTAGGTATGACTAATAACACCCAACCTTTAGGTCCTCTTTCTTGCTCACTCAACCCTTCTCAGCTAGACTTTCACTGATTCCTAGTCACCCGTAACTTCCTAGACTTAACTTTTTGAGACCTAGGAAACACTCTTGGACCCATATACACCCCCCTAGGTCTCATCCTTCTAGGAAAATATCACCCAATTTGGATAAGAGTAGAAAAATTTAGGGGTGTCTTATTTTAGGTGCTGTTGTCTAAGTTCACTTTAGCCTCAAATAGTTTAGATTTTCCTAATTCCTTATCTTTCCCCTATCAGCCTAATACAAACTCATCTAACCCATGATCATCAGGTTTCCTATAAAAATCCATTCAATGTCTATTTATAAGGGTTGACACTCATTCACAAGAAAGAAACAAGAATACAGGTAAGTACACTCAAGCACTCTTCCCTATTCTCTACATACAACCTTCCAAAACCAATTCAAGCCTATTCAAGACTCATACCAGTCCCTAGTCATCCAAATTATATTCTAATTTTGCATTATAGTTGCATACATCACATAATTGCACCAAACACTTGAAATGGGAGAAATACATTAGCTTGATCCCTATTTAGAGTCTCGGTATGTAGGCAACGTACCCATACATAGGGTGTGAAGTATGTCTAATATATCCTTTACACACTAACCCCTTCTCTCTTTCCCATGTTTGCTACTTGAGTTCAATCACTAGGAGTTTCTAAGGGTTTTTAAGATCGAATCAGACACATAGGAAGCTTTGCATAGAATTAGGGTTCAATATTTCATTGTTAGGGTGTCACAAGCCTATTGAATATAACCCAAAAAATCTAGACCACCAAGACAACAATGTCAAAAGTAAATAATAGTGCCAAAAAGTGGACTATAATGCCAAGTAGCAGGGTGTCCTGAGTTTGGCTCTCCCATCCAATTTAGAAATAAAGTTTTGGGTCCTATTTACGATAGTCTACCATCCTTACACAATAATTTCCATATACTACCTCATCCATTTTAGCCTAGAATAAGCCAAGTTTGATTTCTTTACACTTATTATTTTTGGAAAAGCTAAAATACATATCTATTTACACAAATTATTAGGCTAATTAAGACACATTAATTACTGATTTAAATTTACTCAAACCTTTATTTTCTTAGGAATTTAATACCTAATTCCCAACAATAATAAAATAGTTTCATCAACGTTGATAGACATCTCTTCACATTGTTGTAATATACTATTTTTAGAACCAGATAAAGCTGCCTCCTATCCTACTAGAGGAAGACAAGGAACATTCATATCAAATATAAGTTGCATAAAATGGTTTATATGATGTGGAGAAGTCCTCATAAGCTCAAGGAATGGAATTTGGGATGGGAGATTAGTGAGCTTTGCTATGGGATCTTACTCATCATAACCTATAAGAATGTTGTTAGATATAGGTGCATGATGATTAAGGAGGTCCTCAAAAGGAGAAGCCAAAGTACATTGGAATTTTTGTTGGTAAGAAGAAGAAGATTTAAAACAAGGTTACAAATTATGTTGAGATGATGAAGTAGTTGTTTTGAGTGGATTTTTGGAATTGGAAGAAGGAGTGTTAGTAGAATCTTGATTATCATTAGTATTGGAAGATGATGGAAGAGTGGTAAAAATAGAATGGGAAGTGTTATCCAAGGGAGAATCATAAATTAGATCATCAAAAGTGATAAGGTCATCTTAACCCAACTCATTTAAATGAGTTAAAAAAGAATCCTAGATAACATGATATGTTTGTTAAGGAGGAGTGTAGATAGGTTGGGAATCAATGAAAGCAACCACCCTTCACATATTAGTCATGATAACCACATTCTCTTCAGAAGTTGGATCAACATTATTGGTGGAAGGGGTGGGATTGTATTCAGTGTCTTGAATAGGTTGGTAATTAGGGAGAGGGTCCTTATAGATAGCTAAATGAGCATTTTCTTGATTTAAGGCTTGAATTTCATATGTGTTTTATAGTCCTTGAAAGCAATTTAATAAGCTTGTTGATGCTTACGAATGATGGAATCATGATAAAAATTAGGTCCAAGAATAAAATCCATAGCTAAATTATGAAGTTGTCTATAGGTCTCATGAGAATGACCCCAATTAGCATTAAACCAATAAAACTTGTTAGGATCATACCAGGATTTCATAGGATGGGTAGGGTCAAGCTCTCATGGAAGAGGCCTAGGTAGACACTTAAACAATTTAGCTGAAGATAGAGGTTTGTGAATGTTAATGTTGTTTGGTAAAGAGAACTGAGGATTAATATATTATTGAGAAGAGGGAATTGGTTCTGAAGATTGGTTAGGAATGACAGCTTGAACATTGTGAATGGTGTCATAAGAATATGTAACACCATTATTGGTAATATTGAGGTTTTTTTCTTTAGTAAGAGATGAGAACCTGCAGAAGGTTGGGGTGGCTCAAATCGATGCATAAGGAAATCTTGTCATTTAATTTGGTCAATAGGATCTTCTAAGGTATGTGGAGAGAGAGTGTAGACTCAATATTAGAATTTAGGAAAAAGGGCATTGGTAAAGAGATGGAAAAGATTGTCATTAGCCATGTTATGTTCACATTTATTTGAAAAAGTCTTCCATCTTTTAACAAAGGCTTGAGTGGTTTCATTTTCATTTTGTTTGAAATTTATGAAAGGGGCCAAAGAGTTTTTAGGAAGATCACTAGTTTGGAATTCTTGAACTAAAGCATTCACTAAATCTTGCAAACTAGTAATGGAATGAGGTATAAGTTGATTGTACCAGTCCAAGGCATCAACTATGAGGGTTTTGGTAAGGAGATTGGTAGTAACAAAGGTTTTTAATTTGATCCAATATTTATAAATATTTTCAAAATTCTTAAGATGAAGGGTGGGATCAGTTGATCTATTATAAGTATAGACACTAGAAAACCACACACTATGGTTCTAGATGTCAAAATACCCTGAGATGCCCAACCTACCATTCACACCCTTTCAACCATAAACTTGAGTAAAAACACTCCTTGACCAAACTTAACCCTTTGACCTTTGACCCTTCACCCTTCTACCCTCGACCACTGATGGCCAACACTCTAACCATCAAAGGTTAGTACTTTGACCACTGATGGTCAACACCTGAACTTACCAACTTGATCTGTGTGCGAGCTAACATAAAAATATTACCTAAATGTATGCCTTCTCCATTAGATAAGACATCATAAGCCTCAAAATCATCAACTAAACCTCTTAGGGAACCTTTTACCTCCATATCTCTTTGACTATAAAAGGAGGGGAGCAAGAGGTGAAAAGGTAAGAAAGAGGATCCACAAACAAGCAGGTTTTCATTCTTCCAGTAGCTAAAATAGAGACCCGAATCTCTACCAAAATTATTCTTCAAGAAAAGTATCATTACTCTATCCAAATCATTCCAAAATTAACCAACAACACCCAATTATTACTCTACTAAAATTTCTCTAGACTCTTCAGCAAGTCAAACAACTTTCTATCATGAGCTAAGTATTTATTTTCATGTATTTATTTACCTTTTTACTATTTCAACATCTTGATATACCTATCTACCATTTCCCCTTTAACCTCTCAACCTATTAACCAACCCCCAATAACCTACTGTACCTATTTACCATTTTCCCTCTAACCTCTAAACCTATAGATCTAACCTTTTACCTTAACCAAACCTGGAAACAATAACCATTGACAATCATCTTGACCACTAATGGTTAGTTTTCAAACTATCGATAGTTACCCTAACCACCAATGATTGACTATCAAACTACCATTAGTCTCCCAACTACTGACAGTTACTCTAACCACTAATAATCATCTTGACTATCAATGCTCACTGTGTGAACCAAACCATCAACCAAACTAACAAGCATCAATCAACCTTGAACCTCAACCAAATCCTATTTTCTTAGCCCTTATCACCTCATAGATCATAAAAGCATCCTAACTTGACTTAAACTATTCTTTAATAATTTAACATTCACCTAAATTTTATTTTGTTAGAACACTAGCATTCATTTATAAATTATTTATTTATTTAGATTAAGTACTTTTATGTTATGCAACCTTTCTTTTCAAAATTAATTTGTATCAAAAGGTGGATTGACAAACTCCTAGATAGCTCATGCTTCTTGGATCTAGCTTGCTAGGCAATCCACTCAACCTACCTAACTAACCAGCCCTTTTTTAGTTCTCTCTCATTGCAAGTCATCTTCCCAAGCCAAAGAAGAGTATCTACAATTATTTGGATTATGGAGTGCACACCCATCCATGTTTTACCAAGATATACCCTTATTTTAGTTTTACCTCCTTCTATAAACAAAAAAGTGAACATTTGAGTAAAACAATAAGAAATTGTAGGTGTTATGTCTCCTATGTCATTGTTAGCAATTTGAGTAGTAAGAGGTTCATTTTGTAGATGATTAATGGTTTTATTGACCAAAGGAGGTTGAATAATGAGATTGACTTGAGAATATAAAAGAGGAGGAGGGGGAACATTTTGATTATGTGTGCCCCAAGCCATTGGTTGAGGATGAGATTGAAGATGAAGAAGGTGGTTTTGCATTCTAATCATTTGATTTGTGTTATGAGATTGAAATGTATTCATTTGATTGAGAGTTTATAACAAAAGTTGATGTGTTTGATTAGAATTAGTATAAGAATTAGAGTTGGTATTAGTGGTTTGGGTACCACTATTAGTGTTGATAGGAGCTTGAGAGGAATTATGAGAATGTGATGCACTAGTGGTAAAATGTGCTTGTGTAGCAGAAGATGGACTAGTGAATGGTTGAAAGGAAGAATCATTAGAAGCATGATTGTCTTAGGTATACAATGAAGCACTAATAGATGGATTAAGGATAATGGATCTTAAGAGAGGCCCATTAGATGTAGAACTTACCATGTTAATGGATATACTAGGCATGGAGATAAAAGAACTTAGAGAAGAAGAGGTCATGGTATGAGAAGGGGTCATAATCTAAGGAAGAGGCTGGGAATAAAAGAAAGTGGTACCCCAAAATCTAGTTTAGAATGTAGGAGTAGGTGAATGAGGCTCTTCAATTTGACCACTAATCATAAGATAATAAATGGTAGAAGGATATTTTCCTCAATGTTGAGGAAAATTAGAGATAAAAAAGAGAATTTCAAGAGTATAATCTAGTTCATGTTGATATTCTAATAAGAAAAGAGGATTATATTTTGAAGAGGTATTAGGAAGGGTCCCATAGTTCATTATGCAAGTGGTAATATGAACATTACTAGCATCCAAGAGAGGATCCCTACTCTGTCTATGGGATAACCTATGAGGATTGGTAAAGTTCATCATGTATGTTGATTGTAACTTAGTGTCATTATGAAACATAAAGTACATGATGAAGGGAAATGAAGAAAGATGAGAAAATAAAGAACTAAGAAGTGACTAAAATAATACAGGGTCGATTGGGTCAACCTAGCATAAAGATAAGGACTACAAAAATCTATATGTTTAACTGGGTTGATCCATTATAGTGCATAAAGATTGGAAAAAAAGGTAAAGGATCTATAGATAGTACAAGGTCGACTAGGTTGATCCTATATAGTACACAGAGACTAGAAAAAGGTACAGGGTTGACTAGGTTGACCTAGTATAACAAACATGAAAGAAAAGAAAGTTGATAATAAGTTATGAACTAAAATAAGATAATTTTTGTCATTAATCTAAGAAAGTAAGAACTAAAGGGAAGTAAATAGTTAATTGGATCTATGCTGGCCAATCTAATTGAGGCACACAATATAAAACCTTGCACTAACACTGGCTAATGCAGCTTTTTGTGCACATAATTACCAAAGAACAAGAAATCAATTTGAAAATTAAAGATATAACTAGTTGGTCAACCTAAGATGTTTATTAGATTATTAAGAAATGATTTTAAATGTGATGGGAAGTTAGCTGTAAAGGAAGGAAATAGATGGCAATCTAAGGATGGTTTTAGGTAGTTTGGGTTAAAAGGGACTATAGTGACAATGATACAGGCTTGGTATTAGGGCCTACCCCCTCACTTCACACACTAAAATGATAATGGTGTCAAGTGTTTATCCATAATATACCATTAACCATGCTTTATACTTGACCAGAGTATCAAGTTAGCATCCCCTTTGGTGATGAAATCCAAGTAGGTTGGCCTTGGATAGACAAATGTTAAAGTGCTTGTTTAGATTATGTGATTTGGATGTGTGTGCATATAATAGAAATAGTGAAAATAAATGGTTAATTAAACCCCCCAAATTAGACTATGTGAAATATTCTAAACATGCAAGCAACAAGAAAAGAAAGGTGTGGATTAATTACTAGCATATAGAGATTAATTCCAACTTGAAACAAGGTATAATACTGATACTATATGAAAAAAATATAGAAAAAGATTGATAGGGTTAAAATTGTACTATGGAATCAAGGTTTTTAAATAAATAGGTTTAACCATAGTTAACCTAGTTATTTAGACTGCACACATAACATACAATTAGGTCAATAGGGTCAATCTAGCTGACTATGTAGGGGCAAATTTGAAGACTACAAATTGTGAAAGAAAAGACCAAAAATGAAGAGAGAAAGAGATAGAAAGGAACCTTGATGGATTAGAGAGGTTGATAATGAAGATTTATATTCAAAAACCTTGGAATATGCTTGAAAAATCTACAAACTAGATCAACTGGGTTGACCAAGCTTTATAGAATCCTTCTACTGAGTGCCTAGAATGTACAGGGCCGATAGGGTTAACTAGTAGTTGAATCTGGATGTCTGAAAGTGTACAAGGTTGACTGGGTCAACCTATTAGTCTTAATTGGAAGTTTTGAAGTCTTGAAACCTGTACTAGGTCATCTGAGTTGATCTAGTTGCATGTTCTTGAAAACCTGCACATAGAGATTTAAACTGGGTTGACATAGTCGATCTAGTATGACAGATATATGATAAAAATAATGCTAAAAATAATTAAATAAACTAAAATAAATATTTCAAAGGTTAGTTTCATATTGGGTTCACTAGAATGTATGCAATCAGAAATGCATCATGTCTATAACTTAATCTTAGATAAGAGAAGATAGAACATACCTACACTTTTGATTGAGAATACATTTGTTAAGTGGGAGCATGACTAATATGGGGATTCCCTAGACCTGATTAGGGCATCACTTGTGACAATAAACCATGTGAGGTAGGGTTCCAAAGCCTACAAGCTAACATAATCATGCAACAACCCTGAAAGAGTCCTAAGATTTGATATTTCACCAATGTTTAATAAACAAGAAAGTAAATCTAATCCAGTGCACACCAAATCTTGTGGTATAAAGTGGGGGTTATAAAAAAAATAAACAACTAAACTAAATATGCATTAAAGACATATACTCATGTCAATGAATACAAAATACTAATACATGGGAGAAGGAAACACAACTATGTTATCTATCTACTCTTACAAAGGAGAAATAAAGTTAGGAATACTTATTGTGAAGATGAACCCACCAAGCCTCAATATGTCCCTTGACCAAGGTGCTTTGCATTATTATGGTATGTAAGGATAACAAAGACCAATCATCTCTAGGCTACACAACCTATCTATGCATATAAAAGACTTCTCCATAAGACAAGATCCATATCTCCAGAGAAAGTATGGAACCCTAAGCTTTATTCCTCAAGTAGAATGGTCAATAAGCAGATGTTCATTTGCACTTATTCTTCTTCACTTTTCTTCTTTTAAATGGTTAGAAATGAACTTATATATATAGGTAGATCTGGCCCTAAATCCTCCCAAAAATGTCAGCTATATAGGGTCAGCCATGGTCAACCCTATATGTTTTTGGGGACAATTCACTAGGTTTGAGCTAGGTCAGCCGAAAGGCTAACAAACCTAAAAAGTGAAAAATACCCCTAAACTGTATAGGTTCAACCCTAGTCAACCTAGTATAATTGATAGTCCAAAAGGGAATTATGGCAAGAAAAAGAGGATGGAAAGAGAAAATTAACTAGAATGGGTAGGACTGAGAAGAATAAGCTTAGGGTTAATAGTTTTAAGATATGAGTGTGTAGATGGCAAGTGAAAAAAGGCATAAAAATCTTACAAAGCATAAATGGTATGCCCACCCATTTCTTGGTGCACCCTTTAAGGCATGCACTTAGAGAGATTGAGACTTGATAGGTTCTTACAAGCTACAAAGTGTCAATAATCAATAAAAGTTTAAAAATATTATGTATATATAGATATCTTCTTGAATGCATCAAATGACATAGAAGTATGGACTTAGATGAAGGACAATTAGATGTCTGTGATAGTCTCCAAGTCCATTCAATATGACCCAAACATTAGAAAGGAGTTAGTGAATGGAATAGTGGAGCATGTCTATAAAGCATGGAGTAATTAGTGGCCTTTATCTAAACCTTAGGACTCAATAGCCCAAGGCCAACCTCCCTCTCCTATAGTATAAGAGAAAAATATAAAAGAGGGAGTGTCTAATAGCCAAAGGGAAGAAAAACCCTAAATAAGAAAATGAATTATTAAAGGTATCCCAGGTCTTGAGCTAGCCTCCACACATCCATAAATTGCTACTACAATTTTGAGTATGATCACCATAGTGGAGAATACTACATCTCCTTAGGAAAAATAGAAGAGGATTTTCTCTATGGCACCTCTACCTCCACTTAAAAAGGTCATGAAAGTAAGTCTGCCAAAGCTTATGCAATCTTTTTTCTTATCTATTTCATCTACTCCTCCTTCCACTCTAACATCTCAAGTAAGTGAGCTCCATCTATTACTACCAGTGAGGGTACCTCCTCTCAAACACTTCTTACCACACTAATTTCATTCACACACACACAGTTCCACTACTATTGTTCTACTTTCCACTCCACCACCACTACTACCAGTAGTTTTTATTATTGTGTCTCCTTCAATTGTTTCATCATCCATCTCATCTCTTATTTCCCCCATATCCACTTACCTAAGGAGAGCTAAAGTCCTTCCATCCTCCTCCAATTATCAATAATTAGAGGAGAGACCATCATTTGGTCTAGTTACTATATAAGAATATCCTATCGAGGAGGAAGTAGAGGAAGGGAACAAGGACATGTTATATACTTAGTGGATGATGCCATGATGAGGAGGAAGGAAATGCTGAAATAATGATAGGATCTAAGCATGAGCTGAGTGGAGAAGGAGATCTAGATGATGAAGATGAAGAGGCAGAATTAGAAAGAGTCAAATCTATGAGCCTGGGAATATTTTAAGAAGAATAAAATCCATCTAATGCCTTAGACCAACAAGTTCTCACTGAAGAGCAAAGGTAAAATATAAATGAGGTAGTTTCTTCTCTCACTAGTGTAAATATTTCACTTGCAGATTTGTTTCTAGCCATTTCAAGGTCATTGTTGTCTAGTTCAATTGATTGTTCCATTATTTTGGCATCAACATAAATAAAGGTTTCAAAGAAAGGATTTAATTTTGAAAATTTGGTTTCAATTTCAATTTTTAATCCTAAAAAGCCAACAGTCCCTCAAAATCTTTCATATCTGTTGGAGCTACTTGTGCCATAATCATCACTTATATATTCAGCCATGATAACATTTGAAATACACTAGGATTGACTAAAATTTTGGCTAAAGTCACCATATAGAGGGGACCCTCACCATGAAAGAGGATTGTCTATCTACCATTATAATTTTTAATTCAAATAAGTGTTTCATTAGCACCTATAACAATTACTCCTCCAACCTCTACCTCTAAAGACCCAAATCCATCATAAGAATAAGGGGAACTTATTATTCTCCAATGGGTTAAAGAAATGCAATCCCAAAGGGATTAGAGAGAGAATATTGTCATCACTTAATTACCATAGTCTCCACCTGATTTGAAAAATAGAGTGGCACCATTTAGAGGATGAAGAAGAGGAAGGTAGTTAATATATATACTATTGTCATCAAATATTACACCCTATAAGAGGTTGTTCAAGATTCTTTTAGATTTTGGCAACATGGGAACATTTCTAGGTATGTGGGTGTACCTATATTAGAAATCAACCTCTAGGTTTAACGGCTTGATTTTTGATCCTTAAATATCCACTCCTAGCCCCAAATTAATCATGTTCAAGCTTGGATCCATCATGCTTGCTTGCCTTCGTCAAAAATTGACTCTTCGACCTCTACCTAAGTCACTTGGCTCCCCTTTGTTTTGATTAGTCATCGAGGACCAGCTTAGATCATTGATCCCATGACTAATCTTGATTTTTTGATTTTACTATACATAGATACCTATGAGCCATAAATCTTTTACCAGTTGAATGTGCTTGTGTCATGTGCTGACCCCTCAAGCTCTTTGATTGTTTGACTCATCTTGCACTATTAAATTGTGATGTATGATTGAGTGAGGACCTTTGATCTAGCTAGGAACCACTATTTTAAATCCAATGAATACTTCATGATATTAAAATTAATGGTCTATGAGACATCACTTGATGTTCATGTGACCATCATTGATGGTTATATGATCATCAAATTTAAGCTCAAAAGGACTTTGCTTTGAAAAGTACCCTTTAAAAACCTTGAAGTGGATCATTTTGCTAAAGAAAAGTACCCTTTAGAATAAGTGCATAGGATACTTTGCTTTGAATACTTCTTTCAGACAAAATGTGTGAAAGAATTCTTTTCGACAAAATGTCCAAAATAATTCTGTATTAGTCTTTTTCTTTGGGACAAAAGCTTTGAAAGAAATCTATCTTTGGGAAAAAGTCTTGGACAATTTTCCTGAAGGAATTGCATCCTTAGAATGTCCCTTCAACCCTTTGGAAATTCCATTTTCAAAATAAAATTACCCTTTAAAATCCTTGAAGTGGACCACTTTCCCGAGAAACATATCCTTCAGAACTTCTGTACCGGACCATTTCTTTGAGAAAAGTGTCCTTTGGGGAAATTGTTTAGGACACTTTATTTGGAAAAGTGACCTTCAAGATTTCTATTTTTGGTCAACTCAACTAAAAGATATCCTTCATAACTTCAAAAGAGGCCCTTTCCTGTAGAATAATTCTTTCAGGAAAATTGTTTGGATAATTTTCCCAAAAGATCTTTGTGTTGCCTTAAACCGAAGGAATTAGTCCTTTGCCTTTGGAAAAGTGCCCCTTGTAAATCTTGAAAAGTGTCCTTTAGGAAAAGTATTTTGGACTAATTTCTTGTAATATACCCTTTGGAACCTTTAAAAAGTGCCCTTTTAAGAAATGACCCTTTGAGGAAATTATTTTGGATAAAATGTCTAAAACAATTATGGGCACTTACCTAAAAACCCCAAAACAAAAATCCCAAAAGTATTAAGCATTGGATATTTGTTATAGGCTTTGTGTGGAAACTTCCTTTGAAGGAAATCTGAATGCTTCAATGACTAGGCCAAAAGTTGAAAAAAATTCCCAAGTGAAACCTTAGGCTTTTTTGGACTTGCTCTTGTAACTGCTCAACACCCTAAAAATCTACTACTCACAGATATGATCAAAATGATTCCTAAGACACCAGAAGACACAAGGACTAGGCTAGTCCATGACACACTTAAAATGGAATATGAAATGACATCAAATAAAGCTACAACATGTTGATATTATAAAAGGCCCGTATACAAGATTTTGACTATAGGGGGGTTGATCCATTTTGGGTTATGGGGAAAAAATGGTCAACATCTTTGGTGATTTCCCAGGGGTGGTATGATTGTTATTCCATGACTTATTGCCTAATCCTATCCATTGGGAGATGGAGTCAAAAGTATATAGGATGGACATATAAACTACTTTGAACAATGCACAAAACACATAAAATAATAAGGACAAAACACAAAGAAAGGAACAAAACAAAACATATTGTGCTTCAAATCACTTATTGGGACATAATAAAATAAGAAAAGAAACACACACTAACCTAATATTTACAAGACAAACCTTCAACTCTCAATGGTAGGGTTTTCAGTGTATCCCATTCACAGGGATAGGCAATTTTTCTCCATTCATCCTTGCTAACTAAAAGGAGTTTCTTTGCTTGCACTTAGTGATGATATATGATCCACTCCATAGGGAATCAAACTTAGTATGCTTTCCCAAATTTTCTCTATCTTCATCTCATTTCAAGACTGTCACCTTATTGAAATGAACTTGGAGTTGCCTTCTTGTCAAAAGACCTCTTCATCAGTACCTAGTGATGCTCCATGGCTTGATGAGCCTTACCTCTAGTCTCTTAGAACACCATTAGTTCTATCAATATCACTTCTATGGGAGTGTTCTCAAGAAACCATAGTTGGTGTGCTAATTCCAAGGCTAACAACTCTTGAGATATAGGTAGCTTAGCTTCCCTTCCATATACAAGCACAAACAGAGAATTCCCTATTGACCTTTTAGGAGTCATCCTATCAACCCATAAGGATATCTTTAGTTTAGTGTGCCAAGATCTTTGGTTATGCTCCAAGGTTCTCTTAATGATTCTGATTAAGTTCTTGTTGGTAGATTTAGTGAACCTATTACCTTGAAGGTAATAGTTGGATGAAGTGCTCAAGAATATGCCATTATTACTTGCCTAATCAACTATTTTAGCACCCATAAAATCAAGAGAATTATCTGAAATGATAGTAGAAGGGGTGCCAAACCTTGTTATGATACTCTCATAAAACTCTAAGATCGCACTCTCGTTAGCCTCCTTCAATGCTACTGCCTCAACCCATCTGGTAAAATAGTTAGTTGTTGTGAGTATCTATTTGTGACCAAGACTTTATGGGGGGTTTATCATGTGAATGAAGTCAAGGTCCCATTACATGAAAGGTTGGTCCAATTGGATAGGCTTCAGAGGAAGAGCTATAAGATTTTGATTTCTTATAAAGAAGGCACATTTTTCACACCTTCTCACCCAAGCATGGTAATCCTTGAAGAGGTTGGGCCAATAATATCCAACCCTCATGATCTTGGCAGCTGTGGTCCTTAGAGAGAAATGGCCTCCAACTATCCCATCATGGAACTTATCAAGAAACACTCCAAATTGGTCATTGTCAATGCATCTCAACAACAAACCATTGATGTCTCTCCTAAAGAACATGTCATCCATAAGACAAAAGGGTATAGATTGCAATATAAAATACCTCCTTTGTGATCTATTCATATTATTAGGGTACTCACCATTTTGGAGAAATATGATCATGTCTCGTGTCCAATTTTTTGGAGGCAATGGACCAACTAGTTGGGGACACTCATGGTTGACTAAAGCTTCCTCTTTTGATTCATGAAGATCTAAAGCTAGATATTTAGAAAGGCCTTTATCCCTTACCCATTTTGTCACTTTTATATCAACATCATACTCCATCACTTTAGTGATCAACCCTACCCTCTTTTCATTGAGGTCTCTACTCAAAATAAATTCTTTAGCACTAGGATGAGAGACCATGACATGAATCTTGTTATTTGACACCATATGTCTAAATTTATTTAGTCCTATTATAACAAGGACCTACTTCTCCACAAAGGTATATCTAGCTTCATATTCTTCTAAACCTTGACTGATAAATGCAATTGGCTACTCCACACCCTCATTATTATTATACATTAGCACAGTTGAGATATTATCAAGGTTATAAAATGAATAAAACATGAATTCTTTAGTAAAATCTAGATTCACATTGGTAGGAGCTTCTATAATTGCTTTTTTTATGGCTTCAAAACTGCTCTTACCCTCTTTGGTCCAAGAGAAGATCTAGTTCTTCTTGAGCATAGCTGTGATAGGATTTACTAAAGATGAAAAATTAGGTATAAATCTTCTTAAATAAATTATTTTTACCAAGAAAATTTGAAGACCTTTCTTATGTAAGGGCAATGATAAACCTAGGATAGCCTCTATTCTCTCAAGATCGATAGTTAGACCATTCTTGGAAATCATATGTCCCAAGAGCTTATCTTCTAAAAAACAAAGATGCACTTCTTTGGGTTAAAGGATACCCCATATTTCATACATATTTCAAACACTTGCCTTAAATTTTGCATGTGTTTATCTGCATCATTAGAAAATACTATTATATCATCCAAATAAACCAGTACCAAATCATTGATTAAACCTTTAAAGGCCATGTCCATTGGTCTATAAAAAGTGGCACCAACATTGGACAAACCAAAAGGAATATTCTTATAAGCAAAGGTTCCCCATTTGGTAGTGAAGGATATCTTGAACCGATCATCTTCATTTACTAAAATCTGATTGTAGCCCAAATAGCCATCTAGCAGAGTCACACACTAAGAACCTAAAACCATTTACAAAATCTACTCCATCAAGGGTAGAGGATATTGATATTTGAGTGACACTAGATTAATATCTCTAAAGTCTACACAAATCCTTATCTCCTCATCCTTCTTTCTAATAGGCACAAGGTTAGCCACCTACATTGATTGCTTGATGGGAAATATTATCTTAGATTCAAGGAGCTTGGTGAGCTAAGTTTCTCAACCTTGGGGTTGATGGGTCTTTGATTTTGTCTAAATGGTTTAACTCCCAATTCCAAATCAATGGTATGGTGTGCTAGGATAGGATAAAATCCATTGAGGTCCTTATATTCCTAAGCAAAGATATCATGAAACTCTTTACATAGTTTAATTAATTCTTACTTTTCTAATGTAGAACATACCTTGCCTAGTTTGAGGAGTTTGTCTTTGAAGATCAAGAACCTTTCATAATTATCCTCCTTTGTAGATACACTCACTTTATCCTTCCTCTTCTAATCATTCTCATTAATGATACTTTCTAAGGTCACCAAACCCTTAGGTATCTTATTGCTCTTTAGTTGCATAATCTTGTCACCCAACTATTCTTGGAGTCTTTCTTGATTTTTTAAATAAAACTCAACCTCATTTTGCAAGAAGTATGTAATGAATTTTTCACTATCAAACACTTGCATTAAAGTCTTAAATTAGGTCCCATACCTGATGATTTTATGAATTAAGCAAAGGGTTCTTGGAAGCAATCACCTTCCTCACCTAGTGTACAACCAACTCACTATCTCCATACACTCGCAAGTTCTTGAACCCTTTTTTCCTTGCCCATTAAAAGCTGTGAATCAAACTTTCATACTAAATCACATTGCAAGTGAAACTAAAATTAAATATATATGAAGTATGATATTGTTGTTTATATGGAGATACCAACATAAAACTAGCCGTTATACCAACTTTACTTCTTGAACTATAAAAAAAAAAATTCCATAATTCATCATCTTCGCCCTCTTCCTTGGTGAGTAGAGGTGTCTGTATTCCTTATTAACGTATACAATATGTACCTAGATCAGTTTCCTCAATGAGAGAATAAGTATCCTAATCAAAAGTATTAGTACCATATTTATCAAGAAACAAATTCCTAATTTCCTCAAGCTTGGAAGAAGTGCCATCATCTGGAATATAATCCTTTTCTTCATGAATAACACAGTTCAAATTAAAACTTGTCTCAATGTAAGGTTTGATATGAAACCTTGAAAGAGGTTGTGTCCTAATTATCACATTATTACCATACCTCTTACTAAATGCCAAGAAAGACCAATCAACTGAAAGATATCCACCAATATTGGTAGTAAAGTCCCTTGATAGGTAGATTACAAAGTGGGTTGGGAGGTCAATAATAACTGTCTTGTAAGATAGGAAAGCTAAGACAATCATGTAAGAAAACATTCATGTTTTTGATTAGTCCTATGGTTTTGATAGGGGTACCATCTAATTAGAGAAATCCTTTATGGTGAGGTTCATACTTTAAACCCAATTTATTATCTACTACCTTGGGCATGACTAAAGTTGAAGCTCCAATATCCACTATGCAAATTATGGACCACCTTGTCACCTACTATGAGAGTGAGATATAATGGTGGACATTCTTAACCATTTTAGATGGTTTAACAATGGTAATAGGGACACTTTCAAGAAAAACATGACTTTGACTTTAAGTTAAGGATGAAAGACTAGTAGGAATAGTGGACAATTACTTTTGTAACAATTCCTTTTGGCCAGGCATATGTAAAACATCCCAAAGTAAAATGGATGTTTTATTAGTCTTAAAAGAATATAAAATGTTTAAAGAAGATATACATACTTTCTATTTGGATATTTTAGGTAGATAAATACTTGGAACTTGAGGGATAGGGGAAGACCTTACCACATTTTGACATGTTGGAGGTGCAGAAGCCTTTGGAACTACCACAAAAGCCTTTAGAATGGTCACAATTGTAGCTACATCTTATTGCCTTATAGGGTGGTTGGATGAGCTTGCAACCATGATGTTACCATTTCCTAGAGATATCTTCTTGTAACTTATATTATCTGTAATAGAGGCTCCTTGATTTAGCACAATAGTGTCCTCAACTAAAAAAATGGTGAAGATTTCTCCTTGAGGTTACCAATATTCATTAGCTTGCATCATCACCTCATATTATTTTGATAGGAGGGGAGTACCTACCCCTTGAGACACCAAATATTTCTTTCCATTTTGATTGGTATCCATGAATTGGTCTTGCTGCCAATCTTCTCCTTGCACCAAATTGCTATCAATTGGTACCATCTCCTTTGCATTGGTGGTAGAGCTAGGATTGTATGTATTAGTAGGCCTATTGGGATTAGGTTGCCATTGGCATCTCTCTCTTACATATTGTTGTTGATAAGAGCAAGGGTTCTAATAGGCACCTTGTTACACATTATCTTATCTAAGTTGAACTCTTAGCCTTTGAATTTTTGCATCTTTGTCCATGGTAATATCCTCCTTCTTAGGGGCATCTCTAGGCTTGGTATTGATGTTAGGAGTTTTAGAAACATTTGAATCATCAATAGAAGCATGAGATAATTGAGGCATAAACACTTTAGGTGACAATATTATAGCTTGGATGAGACTATTCTCAGCTTTGATAACAAGCTCATATACTTTAGGGAGGGTGGAACTAGCCATAGATTGAAGCATGATAATAATTTCTATCCCAATGGCTTTTAAGTAACTAGGGAATAAAAAAATAGTAGGTCATATCATGGGAGGAGGAAACCTATGCCAAGTCTTCTAAAACCTTTCATTGAAATCATGCATTATTTCTTTGGGTCCCCTCTTTATCACATTGAGTTGATGTATGCGAGAAGCATGGTCACTTTCATTCTTAAATATAGAAGTTAGCAATACTCCAAACTCATTCCATGTTGAGATGCACCCACCTTCTAGAGTCATATACCAATCAAGAGCCTTCCATTTAAGGTACATGGCAAGGATCCTAATGGCAATGCTCTCTCAGACAATATTTTGGAAACTACAAAAGTTAGATACATCTCTAATGTGTTCACTAGGTGTGATATGACTCTCACCATTGAATGTGGGCACACCTTTTATGGCATTGGGAGGGATGATATCATATGCATGAATTTGAATGGGGTTATTAGTATTAAAGGTAGGGAAACCATAAGGTCTAGCTATGTCTTCTTCTTCAATATTTTCAACTTCTTTAACCTCTTCCTCCTCTTCTTCTTCTCTAGTAAAATCTATTCATTCTTCAAAGGGAAGATTAGGCTTTTGATACTGAATTGCAAGAGGGATCTCATGCTTAATGGGTGGATTAATAGAATCATATGGTCTAATAGAGGATGACCTAGTGAGGACCATGAATTATAAGGACAAGTTTATAGCTAAACAATGGTCTAAAACTAGATTTACTTTGAAGAGTCACCAAATACTAGGTAGCACACCAGTTTACAACTGGTGTTTGTCAAGACCAACATTCACCTTGACAAGTTGCCTTGAAGACAATGGGTCCTACCAGGTTTGCTAGAAATAAATATTACACCCTAGAAGAGGTTGTTCAGGCTTCTTATAGATTTTAGCAACATGGGAACATTTAAGTATGTGGATGTACCTATATCATAAATGAGCCTCTAGGTTTAAGGGCTAGCTCCCTGAATATATTTTGCAATGTTTGTCACTTAAGATAATGCTTATTTATAGGGGAAAGAGTTAGAGAATTCATAAATTATACCTAATCTGAATAAGGTGATGCATCAATAATATCTTTCACATAACCATAATATTTTCTACCATAATGAAACAAAGTATACAAGCTGGTCTCTAAGTCTCAATGGGTTATAACATGAGTATTTCAATATAGAGGTGAGGTGTGAGTAACAATACAAAGTAAATGAACCAAAGGGTAGATCGCATATTTTATGAACAAGCATATACTTAAAGAGGATTTACATGCTAGACTACACTCTATATGACTTGTTAGAGTAAGAACTCTTACTCAGACATGAAAGGAAAAGGGAAGGAAGGATATAGAGTTATCACTTCTCATCACCATACATCACTTTTAGACTTAGAAAATTACTCAAAACTCAAAAAATAAACTTGTATTAATGCTCAAAGGGAAAATATAACATTATTCTAGCAAGGCCTCACTATACATGGTGTGGTTGTCTTTATAATAGCTCAGAGCTATACTTATAGAAGAAAGGCCACAAGAGAAAGGGTGCCTTGGTGCTCAAAAGGGGAATCACTAAATTCAAATGTTTTCAACCATAGTTACAACTGCTTCCATAAATTATGCTCCTTCAGGCCATTTGATTAATCCCCATCACTTTAAGTCACTACACAGTTACATTATTCCCTCTTTGATCTTTCTTAGTAGTTGTAATGACAAAATTAAGCATTCCCTTGAGGTTTAGGAAACCACATAGTTAGAATAAATAGATCAATCTATTAGGGATTTGTTTTAATGCTAAACTACTCCAAATTGGTTTGTCATGATACATTCCCAAGAGGGGATAAAGGTCAATCTCATGTAGCTAGATTTGGTAACAGATGTCAAAGTCTATATGTCTTACTCCATAGGTCCCTAATGGCACCATCTGATATTAAATTATCTACTCTTAGACCCAACTGAATCATGCTCAATATTGGTTCCATCATACTTATCTGCCTTAGTCAAAAATTGACTCTTTGACCTCTACCTGAATCAGTTGGCTCCCCTTTATTCTGATTGGTTATCAAGGACCAACTTAGATCATTGATCCCATGACTCATTTCACTCTATTGATTTTCCTATGCATAGATACCCATGAGCCATCGATCTTCTACCAGTTTAATGTACTTGTGCTATGTGTCAACCCCTCAAGCTCTCTAACTATTTGACTCATCTTGTACCATTGGATTAAGATGTATGATCAAGAGAGGACCTTTGATCTAGCTCAGATATACTATTTGAAACCTAACATATAATTCATGATCTTAAAATTGATGGTCTGTGGGACATCAATTGATGTTTGCATGATCATCATTGATGGTCATGTGACCATCAAATTTAATCTCAAAAGGACTTACTTTGTTTGAGCTTAAACTTGACATTAGCATGAACATCTCTGGATTTTCAAATCCAAACAACTAGTTAGAATGGCTTGAATTTGTACATGGCTTCCTAAGACCTTTTAAAATCAAATGGGTATTTCCTTTGAACCTTTTGCTAGACAATTCCTTTGGGCTTTGTGTGGGACACTTTTTTTGAAGGAATTCATTTGCTTTGTCTTTGCCTTGAGAAACTCTTGCAGATAAAATGTCTAGAATAATCCATGTCTTGGTCTTTTGCCCTCTGAAAAGTGCCCTTCAAAACTTTGACTTGGCCTACCTCATTATAGAAAGGTACTTTAAAGAAAATGTGGGGGATACTTGTTTGAGAAACTGACCCTTTAGACTTTTGAAAAGTGCTCTTTTCAAAATTCAAAAGAAAAGTACCCTTTAGAAACCTTGAAGTGGACCATTTTACTGAAGAAAAGTACCCTTCAGAAGAAGTGCATAAGACACTTTTGGTCTGAATAATTATTTTAGGCAAAATGTCTAAAAGAATTTTTTCAGACAAAATGTTCAAAATAATTCTGCCTTAGTCTTTTTCTTCGAGACAAAAGCTCTGAAAGAAATCTACCTTCAAGAAAAAAGTCCTAGATAATTTTCCCAAAGGAATTGTGTGCTTAGAATGGCCCTTTGGCCCTTTGGAAATGCCCTTTTGAAAGAAAATTACCCTTCAAAAACCTTGAAGTGGACCACTTTCTTGAGAAACATATCCTTTAAAATTTTTGTACTAAACCATTTACCCAGGAAAAGTACCATTCAGGGAAATTCTTTGGGATAATTTGTTTGGAAAAGTGCCCTTCAAGATTTCTATTTTGGGTTAACTCCTCCAAAATATATCCTTTGAAACTTTGAAAGAGGTCCTTTCCTATAGATGAATTCTTTCAGGAAAATTATTAGGATATTTTTCTAGAAAGATCTTTGTGTTGCCTTTTGCCTCAAACATTTTTTTGAAACCTTTGCCTTTGGAAAAACACCCCTCAAAAATACTAAAAAGTGTCCTTTGAGAAAAGTGTTTTGGACCACTTTATTTTAATATACCCTTTGAAACCTTTAAAAAGTGCCCTTCAAATAAATGACCCTTTAGGGAAATTGTTTTGGATAAAATGTCCTAAATAATTCCTGACACTTAGCCAAAAACACCAAAATAAAAGTCGTAAAAGAATTAAGCCTTGTATATTTGTTGTGGGATTTATGTGGAAGCTTCCTTTAAATAAAATCTAAATGCTCTGATCACTTGGCCAAAAGTTGAACAAAACTCCCAAGTAAAACCTTATGATTTTTTGGACCTACCCTTACAACTGTTCAACACCATGAAAATTTGCTACTCACATATATGATCAAAATGATTCTTAAAACACTAGAAGACACAAGGACTAAGCTAGGCCATGACCCACTTAAAATGGAATATGAAATGACATCAAACAAAGCCACAACAAATTGATATTATAAAAGGCCCTTATACAAGATTTTGACTATAGGGGGGTTGAACCATTTTGGGTTGTGGGGAAAAAATGGTAAATAGATTTAAGGGATAAAATTGAGTTTAAGCAAAGGGAAAGTATGTTTCCCTTGGATTATAAAGCCAAAATGAATCCCAATGATCTAACTAAATATGCAAAATATTTATGTTATTTTATGGATTCAACTAAAGATGCAATGAAAGAGATGTATAGAAGTAAGGAGGCACAATAGAGATTACTATAGAAATATATTATTCATGCCCCTTGTGAAAGTACTAATAGTGTATAGAGTGTAGCCACTAGGTTTTATAATATTTTGAATAGCATATGAGTTTCTAAATGATAGAGATAATAGAAAAGGACAAAGGTTATTAAACTATGGCACCAATTAAAAGAATATGAGAAAAATCTCACCTTTTTCATTCAATGTTCTAAGAGTAGTGCATTCAACCAAATCAACCTAATGTCCAACAAAGATGCATCATGGGCCCTAATTTATGTAATTGCTAAAAGGGATGGTACCCTTAACTAGCATGTGTAGATGAAGGCATTAATGGGATAATTTTTGAATCATGAAAATGAGGCCATGGAATATTTTAAAGACATGAGGGTCTCTAATGTGACAACTGCTATTGAAGATTTAGTCAATAGGCTAAAATTTGAAATACTCCTTAAATCAACTATAAATATATTTAAATAATAATTTGAATTGATAACATAGAAAACTAATGATGATATTTTGTATTTAATAAATTTTTCCAAGGAAAAGGTGACAAGGGCAGAGGCCTTTGGAACTAAGTTCAAGAGCTCAAAAATAGAACATACAAGGATGATGGCTAAAGGCATCAAAATATTTAAACCTTCCTTGATCAATTTTGACATCATTAACAAAGAGTTCGAAGCATCACATGCATTATTCAATAAAATCAAATCTAAACAAGGATCTTCATGGTCATCTCCAATCACGTAGTGAACTATAAGTATTTCCACATCTTCATAGGCTTCCCAATTCCCCAAATATGCATTCATACATACTCCAAGTGGGCCAATTTTGAATCCATAAGGAACTATAATGTCTATTTCAATTTTTATGACTATCACCCAACCATTTTATTTTAATAGTGATGCCACAACAACACCCATATAAATATAAGTATGTATTTTCATGTTTCATCTAGGTTGGAATAATGGTTCTTAATTTATTTTTCATATGTATATTGTATTTTAGTCAAGGAGTTCTATTCTCAAAAAATAATTTTGTACATACATACTTTGCATGATGATTGACATAAATGTTTTTTCTAGAGATGTAAATTTAGACTTCACTTTGAGGATGAGGGCTTCCCTTCCCCAACCCTATATATATTTGTATTCACCCTATCTAAAAGGGAGGAGATTTTTGATAATTAAGACTAATAAGAAATTCTGAGGAAAGTTCTCCAATTGGTTTTGGTGTGAAAATTTGATTATTCTCCAAACCTATGGATTTTGTAAGAATTTATGTCATTGTGGTACCTTAGTCTCTTGGTTGTGTACGAGTTGTCTTTTAAATATAGTTATTCATATTTTTCTATTGCTAATCTCAATGTATTTGTACAATAATCATAATCCCCCTTGTAGATGTGCAAATGTAAATTTACAAACATGGAAACCTTTGGTTATATATGCTTAAGTTTACTATATTATTTTTCCCTTCGACTCCTAACTATGATTTATTGTTTATGTGATCATAGTAGCTTACAAAAAATATTGGTTTTTGATTACTTGTCCAACCTTTAATTCAAGTTTTGGATTGGAAAGCTTTAATCTTTTTTGGTCCACGAGCCTTCTTTTTGCTATATCTTTCCCTATTTTTTGAGTTTCTTTGGTCTTACCCACCTTAGGTTAAATCCATCATAAATACACCCATCTCAAGTAGGTTTATATTCATCCATAGATGAACCCATACATGGTAAAAAAACTACTTCTCATATTTATTATAGAAATAGGCTGTTTACAATACCCAATACCATGTAACTCATTCCTTGGAGTGAATATTCATTCATAGATCCTAAAATGATAGAGGCTACCTCATAAGGTTCATTGGTGTGCATAAAACCCACATCAATAGGAATTTATCTAGCACTAGAAGGAGGGTCTAAATCTTCATCTCTATTTCTTTGAAGAGAATAAATTGAGTTGCATTAGATATACCCATAATATTAACAAGGTCTATCTTAAAAACTAACTTGATATACCCACCAAAAAAGTTACCTCTGATAAAGGTGTCAAAAAGTTACCCTAAGATTAATCATACTCTCCAAGCATATGATCCCATCTCCCATTATACCCAATGGCTCTAGCTTGGTTAATTAGTTCTACTATTATTGTTGTCAGTGCTACCCATGACTTGCCTATAAACCCCTAAAATATCTTCCCTCCTTCTCTCCTTCTAGAGGAAGGACTGATGAATAACACCTGATGTCTTTTAAGATATATTTAGAGATAATGAATGTGGTTAATGATGATGTGGCATGCAATATTTTACCTTTCACATTACAAGATGCCACTTATGATTGGTTTCTCAACCTCCCAAAGGCTTTAATTACCTCTTGGGCCTAGTGTGAAATCACCTTCTTAGGTCAATTTAGATAGATTATCAATCCTATAGTCATATACAACCATTTTGATAGTATGAGGAGAGATCCCAATGAACCCATCAAAGCCTTAATGTTAGATTCCAAAAAAAATGTTTGACAGAGTAAATAATGCAAATAAACCCAACACTGCACTAACCCTTGAGATGTACAAGAACACCTTGGATATTACAACCTTAGTGTTCTTGCATAGGAAATTAGGTGTTATTGAATTACCAATGGTATATGATGAATCTATCAACATTGACATGAAAATAAATACTTAATTATAGAGCCTAACTAGACCTAATATCTACCAAAATTATCCAATGTTAAATTCAATTCCAAATACTAACCATAATGACTCTATGTGATAACATAGTGGTAAAAATGTAGTATGACAAAGCATTGTGAGGAAAAAATGTAGTGGTATTGGTAATGTCACAAAAATATAGTGAGGAGTATAATTTTGATATTTTAATGATTATCAAATTGTTTATTTGTTGTCTAGTTCATTTTGGTGATAGTAGTTAACCTTTCATGGTGGAAAAGTAATGCACCAAATTTACAAGCAAAATAATAAAGTAAAATATGATTTCATGAGTTTTGACCTTTAGTTGAAAGTTGTGTCATATTTTGTGTGAGCACATCCTTTGCTATCTTTTGTTCTTGTGATGTTTTGTCCTTATTATATTTTTCCCTTGCTATGTTTTTTCCTCACTACGTTTTTCCTCACTACATTTTTTTTCACTACATTTTTGATGGATACTAACCAGAACATTATGGATTAAAATCAAAATCAAACACACATGAAATTTCCCTTGTCATAAATTGCACCAAATCAAAGCCTAATTTTTAAAAAACCATGTTCATATAACCCATCAGCATCAAATCCAGTCAATACTTCTACCACTCAGGGTGAAACTATAGGCTCTAACAAAGTTGAATTAAATGCTATCCATGGGATGGTGCAAAATTTAAGTAATGAATTATTGAGCATGAAAAAAAGAATGGGGAATACTAGTGGCCAAAATAGAAATTAGGGCTTTATATTCCAAAGATAGAATAGGCTTGTCAATAACATAGAACAACAAACACCCAATAAGGCACCTAAAATAAATATCTTAGAAGAAACACTGCTCAATTAGTGTTAGGTTCATAATACAACATAACATATAGAATTGGATTTCATAGATCTATAAACTACTTTTAAAATATTTAAGGAAGAGATGTAAAGATGAGAGTTTTGAGACTAGCCATAGCCATCTTCCTCTAATGCATCAAGGCAACTTAGTAAAATAATGGTCTTTGAGAATTATGAATTCCCATTCCTAGTCGAGGATGAGAATGAACCAGAGGATAATGTAAATGAGATCCATGCATTCCAATAGTTCTAGAGGAATAATTAAAATATGAGGAATAATCATCTTGTTACTAATTCCACTCATCCAAACAACAACACTACTCCTCCAGATTTGAAGGAAAGTAGCAATCCACCTCCTCTAAAGGGAAGTAATCAACACCAAAACACAAAATTATAAATTAGATCTAAGTACAACATTATTAAAGATATGAAGAATATCAAGGATAATATCACTTTGCATCAACTTTCTTAGATCAATAAATAGAGAGAGTTATTACTCAAGACATTAACTGGGAGATCTTATACAACTGATAAGTCAAAAGTTGCACATGGGAATGTGATGGTATATAAAGACAAACCTTAAGTACCACCATTTTTTTTGACTATTTGAATGTTTGGTAAGAATGTGTACAATTATTTGGTTGACTCAAGTGATTCAACCAATGTGATGCTAATATATATGTGCAAGAGGCTAGGTTTAACCCTAGACGAGTCAAAAAGAGTGGTCTTAAAGTTTGACAAGTCTTCTATCCCATGTTTTAGAGAGTTAAATAATGTGCAAATATAGATTACATTTGATCCACATGTATAATAATACATAGTTATTTTGGTCATTAACATTCCAAAAGCTTATGGTTTGTTGCCAAGCTATGATTGGTGAAATACACTAAATGGGTACATGGCCACTAACTTCTCACACATGTGGTTGCCTTGGAAGGGAGTAGCCAATCAGATCTGAGTAGATAGAGAACTAAAGATGAATTACCTGATCACCAAGTACAATGCCAAGAATGAGTATATTAACCTTACATATCCACATTCAAGAGTGTATGCATTTAATACCAAGATATTTTTGAAGAAGAATTTGAAGGTCCTTCTCAGTTATGGACTCTCCATTTTAATGGAGCAAATCAAAACAAGGTTATAGTGTTGGCATAACCCTAACAAATCTAGATGATAAGTAGTACCTAGTTTCCTATAGGTTGTAATTTCTATGCACCACTAATAAGGTTGAGTATGAAGATCTAGTCTTTGGTCTGTAATTTATGCTAAAGTATAACATCAAGTAGTTGCAAATCTTTGATGATTTAGAGATGGTTGTTAACCAGCTTAGAAATAAATATTAGTGTAGGCTCACTTACTTAAATAAGTATAAACATTGATCATGACAATTAATTTAGTATTTTGAAGTGTTCAATATCATATCCATCCAAAGAGAACAAAATTAGATGATAGATTCACTAGTAGCTTTAGTTTCCAATATAACACCACTCTAAGAATCCAAAATGCAGAAATTCTCTATGGAGCTAGTTCTTTGCCTCTATTCTAGATAATGTAGATAAATTCCATGTATTTGAGGATGATCAATAGAGTATACAATTCATGAGTAATTCTAAAAACTTTGAATATTAGTTTATAGATGAGAAAGAGTTTTAGCCCATGCATATTGAAGATCAAGAGAGGATGGTGTCCTATAGCTGAAGGAGAACTGCATCCCTTTGGGGATGGTTTTTCTAGAGTGATTTTTCTATGTAGATCCATAAGATAAAAATGAGAATCAACCTAAAGAAACTAAGTTTTATTTCATCATGGAAAATCTAGGCACTAACCAATATCCTCAATATGTGAACATTGCTTTGAGTTTCAATAAAAGTGAGAAATAAAAGTTGAAGAGTCTATTGATAAAATACAAAGATGTGATCTCTTGGACATATGAATATTTGAAAGTCTTCAACCCTAGGGTCATCACACATACCATTCCATTGAAGCCATAACACAAGAATTTTAGGAAAATACAAAGGCTAGTTAATCCAATACTGGAACCTCTCATCAAAATAGAGGTATATAAGCTATTGGATGTCAGTATTGTCTTTCCAATTAGGCATTCTACATGGGTAGGAAATTTAGTACCATTCAAGAAGAATAATAGAGAAATTAGACTCTATGTGGAATTATAATCATTGAATCACGCATCATAAAAGGATATTTATCCTTTATGATCCCTAAATGAGGTAATTTAGATGTTTAGTAGCTCTGACATGATGTCCTTTTTGGATGGATTCTTGAGCTATGACCAAGTGCTAGTGGAAGCACAAGACAAAATGAAGACTACCTTTATCACCAAGTGGGGAACTTTTACATATAAAAAAATGAATTTTGGCCAAATCAATGCATTAGCAACCTTCTAGAGAGTGATGGAATTCACCTTGAAGGGACTTGTTGGCAAATGCATCATCATCTACATGGATGACTTGATAATTTATTCTAAAGATAGATTTGATCATGAATATCATTTATGAAGAGTATTTGACAGATGTAGAAGATATGGAGTCTCCATTAATCCAAAGAAGAGCATACTAGGGGACATAAAAGGGAAATTATTAGGCCATATCATCACTAAATATGGGATATCCATTGATCCATAATGAGTCCAGGGAATTTCTAAGTTGATGCCTCCCAAGAACAAGAAAGAATTAAAGTCTTTCTTTGATAAGATAAACTTTGTAAAAAAATTCATTTATAGTTTTGTATAAATTTTCAAACCATTGAATGTTATGATAAAGAATGATGGAAATATAGAGTGGATAACAAAGACTAAGAGAGCTTTTCAAGACATTAAGACTACCATTTCTCAAAATCTAGTTTGGTATCAGCACAAACTTTAACAAGTACTTATACCTTTATTCATTTTCTTTAGAACATACTATAACTATTGTACTTACATAGAAGGTGGATAAAAATGAATATCCCATTGCCTTCATAAACACCAATTTAAAGGATACGTAGTTGAAATAATCTATGATAGACAAAAATATATATGCACCGATCAAAACTATGAAATTTTTTAGGTGTTATATTTTGAGAAACAAGATATACACCATCATCCTAGACCTACCTATCAAGCTTACACTTGGCTAAAATGAATTGGGTAAAATAAGAGGTAAATGGATAACCAAACTTTAGAAGTTTGATCTTGAAATTAGATTAGCCAAAATGGTGAGAGACTATGAAATCATCTAAATTGTGACAAAAATTGATCCATGCATTTGTATTGAGCAAATCAGTGAGGATTAGTAGCTGGTGGTGAGTGGTACACTCAAATCATCTACTAAATAATCATAGGTACATGTACCCATGAGCTAAATAGAGAGCAGAGGTGAGCCCTTAGGCTTAAATAAACTCATTATATGATCAAGATGGGAGTCTTATATATAAAAAATGATGAGGGCATCTATTTTGAGTGTTTTTTGAGAGAAGCTACAAATATCTTAGACAATCAACATCAAAACATTAGTAGTGGACATCCCTCAGGCAAAATAAAAACTCATAAAATTTTGAGGATGGGATACTACTAGACTATAATCTTCAAAGATGCACATAACCATGTCAAAACCTGCCATAAATGTCAAGTTTTTAGAAAAAGGGAGGTCAATGTTTCCATGCCATTGTAACAAATCATAGAAGGACACCCCTTTGTTTAATTGGGTCTTGACTTCACTGCAGTGATTAACCTAAACCCTTCAGCAAGTCACAAATTTATCCTAACAAATACTAGCTATTATACCAAATGGATATAATCTATGGATATTAATAATTATAGAGTAATTGATGTTATTAAATTTATGGAAGAAAACATACTTACCAAGTTTGGCAATCTAATAAATTTGGTTTGAGATAATGGTCTAGCATTCCAGTCTACATAATTTACTAAATGGGCTTACAACAACCAAATCACCATTAGGTTCTCCTTGAACTATTACCTGTAAGGTAATTGAGTGGTTGAATCTATCAATAATAATATGGTAGATGCCATCAAGAAGCTAGCATAAGATAAACAAGGATAATGGCATCTCTTATTGAAATATGCACTGTGGGTAGAATGAACTAGACATAAACAAGATCTCAAGGCTTCACCTTTTCTACTAGTGTATGGAAAACATCCAATCTTCCCCATTACTCTTAAAATACCAATGTACTAATTTATGTAAGAGTACATGCAATAAGATGAAATAATATAGTCTAGACTACTTGATATAGTCTCGATAGATGATGAAAGAACTGAAGAATTACACAACTTCAACATACATTGAGTCATTGTGAAAATATGGTTTGATAAAAGGTCTAAGATTAAGGCCTTCAGGATTTTAGACCTAGTGCTTCTATGGATAAAGCAAATGAGAAGAAATCATAGCATGATAAGTTCATTCATTTATGGATTAGACCATATTAATATAAAAAATCCTAGGTAATAATGCCCTCCACTTGAAGGACCTCCAAGGTAATGACCTTGATTTTCCAATCAATGGACAATTTTTGAAATATTATTTCATGCATATTTTAACTATAGATGCTTTTAAGTGACTATTGTAGACACCTAAAACTAGTCACAACTAGCTTTCAATCAGACTTTAGACTCATTCCTACCAACTACTACAAATTAAGCCTAAGAATCACTGAATGTCCCACATTTTCTTGTGTATCATTCATCAAATCTCATAATCATCTTGAGACATCCCTAATTGGAGTATTATATCATATGAAATAATAACCTCTCATGGATTCATCCCTAAACACCTGGCGACATCTCAACTATTAATTTGGCCTAAGGACATATTAAGTGGGGCACTTAAACAATTATTAAATCTTGAAAGAGCTAAAAATCTAATTAAAATAAATTAACAAGTTAAGCAAGATTAAATGCCTAGTTGAATTATCCATTTGTAATTAATTAATATCTAAAAAATAGAAATTCTAAAAATCAAAATATCAAAACCTTTTATCATTGCCTTTGTGATTTGTCAAGCTCTTTGAAAATATCCTAAGATATCTAATTTGAGAGACATGCCTAGTAATTTCAAATCATAATTACTTGACAACTATCAACTCAACTAGAGTTAGTTTTAACTCACTTAGATTTAGTTTGAACCCATTCCAAGCCTAAACTCAACTTTAACTCACCTTGGGTAAGAGTTAATTCCTAAGGCTATAAATACAAGGCCATTCCCATTTCATTTCTAATCTTAGACATTATAGAGATATTATGTAGGATTTGCCCCATAAAAGTCATGCAAGTAGTGTTACTATGCTTAAATATTAAGCCAAGTAATATCAAAGCCAAGGTGCTAAGGATAAAAGGAGCCAAGAAACCTCCATTGTCAAAGAATTCTTGATGCACAAGCTAAGAAAGCCATTCAATAAGCCATTTGGAGATCCAAGGAAGGTTAAAGAGTTGTTTCATTTATGTTTTTATTCTTTCATTTAGTTTTTTTACCTAATCTCTCCCTAGTGTCTCGGCTAGAGGTGTTAGGATTTTAGTGTGTCTATTTCATTTGTTTTATGAGACTAACACAAGACTAACCTCCCCTCTATTATAATCCTTATTCACATGTTGGCACGCCTGGTGGGACATAATGATACCATAGAACCAAGGAGATTAATATGATATTCTTAGTTTTTCTAATGAATGCTTAAAATTTTTCAAGTTTCAAGTTTTTAGTTCATATTTTACATCTTTCTATTTTTAGCAACTCATAGGTTATAGGGATCGATGCCATTTTATTTCAAAATTGATAGGGATTGATGCTAATTTTCTAGATCGAGGTTGATTTACAAAATCAACCATGATTTCTATGTGCAAAATAGAACACAACAGGAACATAACTAACATAAATTTTTATTGACCTTTTTGTCATCATCCTGTGTCTAGAAACCTATGTATTATTTGTCTAACGCATTTCTTGTAGGATCCAGTGAGATATTTGATTTTTAAGCTTGTTTTACTAATTGTCATTTCTATCAAAACATATTGTGTTTTTCTATGTTTTTATATGAAATGTCGATGATCTATTTGATTGATGTCGATCTCTGTGGATCGACATCGATCCCTATGTGGATCAGTAATGATCTATCTTTGAGATAAAAAATAGAAAACCTGAGAGCTAAATTTTGAAATGTTATTTTCTCATTTGAGTTTGAGCTTCTAATTAGGCAAACCCTCTAACAAATTATAGGTCCTAAGGTGGAAAAAGCAAAGTTTAACCATGGTTAAGTCTTACACACTTTGTCTTTGGTGCTTAAAATGAACTTATTTATTTTCATGCCTTATTTGTTTTTGAAGTTTTTAAATTTTTTTCAAATAAATCATGCCAAAGGGCTTAAAATTCATAACACACTTCGTTTTGGTGATTAAAATAAACTCTCACATTAGATAAATACTCTTAAAGAGTTTCATTTTCATGCTTGTTTATTGAAAATTATTTGTTTAAGCAAAATGAGTGATGCATGTATGCTCTCCCTCCATCTCCTTTATGAAACTTGAGTGATAAAAAACTCTCATTATTTGCCTTTATCAATTTGGTTCAAAAGCATGAAAATAAAGTCGCTAAGGCCATCCCCAAATCTATATGGTTTGGGTGAACCTAAAATGATCATAAAGTCTTTTCACTTGTCTTTATTTTAATGCATTTTGACTTGTGAATGGGAGTTCATCACCTCCTCACAAGTTTTTTAGGGAAGCATTGACCTAGGAATTTATCTCCTAGCATCATTTCAACCCCACTCCATAGTGGGGTATATAAATTGAGGGTGACCTATTGGGATGATTGTTTTGAGTGGTTAAAATAAGTTTCATTAGTGGTACTCAATCTCAAAATATAGGGGTAATTTGGACATCACACTACATTGAGCAAATGACAGATGTAGTGGTTATGAAAATGATAAGACCTTTTTTTAATAATCTAATTTACATTGATCCAAATGACATGATTGCATCTCTAATGTTTTTCACACTTGGGACCATATATAAATGAGTAAAAATTGATAGTTTAGAATAACCCCACTTATTACAAACATATTATTGATGCAAGGTGAGTAGACCAAAATTCCTTGTCACAATACAAAATTTTGAGAGAAGAGGGGGCATAAAAACCCTAATTTTCATATGCTTTTACTTTTTGGATTAAGAATTAAAATCCTCTCAAGAGAGAGTATATTGATGGAATTCAATAGTACTATGCAACCTTGTCAATTTTAGGATTTAGGATGTTACACTTAGGTGTTTTATGCCATTTTATCCTTTCTTATGTGGTTTTAAGTATAAACTATTTATTTTCATACCAAATCAAAAATGAGTCTTGTTTATACATCACTCCTTTATTTGAGGAGGCATTACACTGGCCATTTGATTCTATACCTTTGCCTTAGTCTTTTGACAAACCTTTTTTGTATGTCAATTAATTGAAAAGGGTGTCATTACACTATCTAATTCATTTAGAGTATTGTGCATTGGAGACTTAAAATAAAACCTTTTTATCATACCTTTAGATAATGATAACATTGTTACACTACTCAAATCATTTCAAATACTTATTGCCTTGTGCTAAATTTTGATTTCAAAACCAAAACCTGGGATCTATACCTAGGGTTCACTATTTTTTATGTTTAATTTATTGTTTATAAGAGAGTAAAACTTAAATAAGGGTGAGGTAACAAGAACCTGGTTTCATTATGCATATATGATCCAATCAATTGTAGATACTCCTCTTTCTCTTAGGAGGACGACCTGCAAATAAGAAAGCAACTAGAAAAGGGTGGATTAGTAAGGTAGATGGGTGGATTGCCTAGCGTGCACTAGATCAAAGAAGCACTAGACATCCTTGGAGGTTGTCAATCTAATATTTAAACAATAAAAAATATTGAAACTTAATGCAAGAGATGATTGAAGGGAAACAAGTAATTTTGATTAAAATAACAATAATTTATGAAAAACTAATGCTAAAATGTTCAAACCTATTTCAAAAAATAGTTTAGGCCTTTGTGGTGTGATAGAAACTTAGAAATCAAAATTTGGGTATGGGATAATATATGGAAATTACTTGCTAATTTGGGAAAAATGAAACACATAGTGACTAGTGCTAGTCACTATGCAACTGATGTCGATTAAGGTAACCATCACCGATTGAGGTATGACTGATGTCAATTAGAGATGACTGGTTCTGATCTCTTTAAGTATTGGTATGGGGAAAATGGGTTTTGGGTTGGTTGTAGGAAGGCCTATACAAGCTATTTTTGGGTATTGAAATAATTGAGGGTATAATAGGTTCTTAGAAGTGCTAAAATTAGGAGTTGGGTGGTCAGGTAACTAGGAATGGTCTATGGGTGTTTTGGTGAGATATGAAGTGCTTGGAGTTATAAAACTCCAACATAAGGAATGGAATGATGGGAGATGGGAAATGAATACAAGTAAACAAAAGCTACTAAAATTAACAACTAAACTTGATAAAAGTGAAGATACTTAGCTCTAGATTTTGTTGGCCTACAAGAGTGCTAAGGTTGAGTGCAAGGTTTATGAGATCTTGGAGTAATGTTGGTAGAGTAACAATGCTTGATCTCTTTGTGATGAGTTTCTAGGGTAATTGGATGTCTCTAGTTTGGTTGCTAGTTTGTCTGGGAAATTTTATTTACATAAGAGTAAGAGAGTCTCATGAAAAATATAGATTAAACCTCTTGAGGTAAAGTCCTTAGGCTACATTGAGTAACCATCACCGGTCTTAGTCAATCAATGTCGATCGAGAGGTGACCAAAATCAGTCAGGGAGAATAAGTCCAAATTTTCCAAAGGAGTTATTGGGATGCATGAGGAATAATTATAGGGGGTTAAGGCATTAAATGACTAGGTGAGAATTAGTCTTAAGGCCAGGTGTTAACTAGTTAGCCATGGGTTTGGGTCAGGAAATGTAAATAGGCTTTATTTAATTAATTTAGCTATATGGGGTAAGTGGGTGTGTTTAATGGTTTTAGTAATTAATCCTAACCCAAGGGGGGCAAGGGGTGTTTGATGACAACTAGAACCATGTAGTTTTCTAGTGTCTACACCTAGTGCTGTTATGCCGTTCATTCTTGTCTAACTTGTTGTCTATCTTGAGAAGACTAGTTTTCTACATTGAGTTAAAAATTGGCCTTGACAAGTTCAAGTCTAAATATTGATTTATTTCTTCCTATCCATCATGTAATTTTAGCCTAGATATTGATCTTTCACTTTTGGGTTGTGTAACTTAGGTTAAATCTTCTTACAATTTAAAAACTATTATTTATGTCTAGATTTGGGGAAGTGGTTTATCTTCCATATACATATTATTTTATGCCTTATACCAATTGACCAGGTTCATGTTTAAATCAAAATACTTAGTTTATGTCAAAGTGTTTCAAATTTCTTAGACTAAATATCTTGCCTTTTAGACCTGGTTTTGTTTAAAGTCTAGCTTTTGTGCCTTTTCCAAAAGACCTAGCAATACCTATTTTGAGCCTAGCTTGTGTCTTCTCTAAAAAACCTATCAATTTTTTTTAATTTAAATTAGACTTGTTTGAAACACATTGTACCAATAGTTTGGCATTTTGGTTTTATTTCATCCACTTGACCCTTTTGTGTAAGACATTTGATGTCAGACTATTTTAGACCAAGTTTTAGCATGAACCCTTTGGAGATACAACTCCACTCTTAGACTAATTTCAAATCATTTGTCCTTTGGACATTATTTTTAAGAGTTTATATAGCTCTAATCCATTTTTGTGAAACAACCATAATTAATTGGAATATGTCTCACTATACTCGTAGCAGAGCTATGCACAATCCAGGATATGATAATGTGGTCACATAAGATGACTTTGTTCAAGACCCGTATGGTGATGATGTAGTTTGTGAAACAAATCCCTATCCTCTTTAAACACTTAATATGGGAAATAAAGCCAATATCCATTAGCCCACTATTTGGTTAACATGCCTTTATACTCAAACCAAGACCAAGAACAAATAATGTAGTACCTTACTAGTGTACCATCGATTATAGACCAAGTTCAACAATAACCATATTACATTACTATGTCACAAAAATATGACCCTTATTTGTTTGATTGTCACTTTCTTGAAAAAAAGGATGATTCTTTCATCAGAGCCACAAAAGTAGGGGCCAAGTTTTTAGTAGACTTCCCCCCACTAAAATTTGCCTAGTCTAGTTAGAGTGCCTTACAATATACCTTACAATCAAACCATCGAACATGCCTATTCCAGTAATCCATAAGTGCTCTTGCTGATGTCATATCAAGACCCACATATGTTTATCATAGGAAAAGGCCTCATGGAGGACCATTTTATATAAATGCAAATATCATACCAAATCTGCTTGAACTTAGTGCATAACTTCAATAACATGGCCATGTCAAATGCTCCTCTCATTGAGTTAGATCCTTTAATAGGGGTATTAATCAAATTTATAGGACAAGTTAATTTAGGTATAGACCCATTCATGCAAATCACTTCAATTAGAGACATGTTCATTTTCCCAACTATTGAAGAAGTGTCTAATGTTTTTATGTAGATAAATGTGTTGAATACAGTGGATAATACATAAGTGTCATCTAATCCAGGCCAAAGTGGTGTAAGTGTACCAAAAACTAGTCCACAACAATTTCATCTAGTAAACACCATGAGTGGGTCATAGATACAGGGGGAAGGAACTCTTACATCCTAAAAAGATACCTCTAATCCTCAAATAACTACTTCATCAAGCACGTAACCACAAAGATTAAGTAGTCAAGTGATAACTAGTGCCTTACATCAACAAAATGTTACTCCACCATAATAGGTGATGACTGACATTTCACAACAACATGCACAATACATTATACCAATGTAATAGAGGTAAATTTTTTTTCCACCTCAATAGAGGTAACAAATATTCCACCTCATCAAGTAGTGATAAGTATACCTCAAAATCATAGACTAACATGCCTTCATAAACATTGTCTAATCAACAACATATGTTTATTGGTTGATGACAAATGTCAAACACTTTACAAGCATATAATTCATAAAAATTATTCACACAACTAAGAGGTACCACTATCTAGCAAGTTCCAATCATGCAACAAGTGCCTTTCATTCCAAACATGTCACAAATTCAATGAAAGGGCCTTAGTTCACATGTTTCCCTTATGCAAACATGTTTGACTAGTCAACAACAAATTTTTACTCAATGGAAATAGGCACAATACTTCACTCAAAGCCATATCCTTCCATCTTAGCTATAATTTCTCTAAAACTAGGCCTATAGATTGAATCCTAACTAGAATATCATACCACAATGTGTGCAATTCTAAATAATCCCATCCCAATATATGAATGCATATTCCTAGTTGGTTCCCTAGCCAAACTAACATTCCATAACAAACCATACCTCCATTATACCTTGGTCAAGGTAATCCACCTTAGACCATCCAATCTCCACCTCAAGTCAATATTCCATCTAGTTTCTTGGCATAATAACTGTAGCAAATGAAGGATGCAATTGTACCATCTAATCTAGGAAACAAACCAAGAAGTTTAAGTTGGATGACATGTGTTCCTACCCATTTAACATGGAGTATTTGTAGATACCATTTCCTCCAAGGTATGAACAATCAAATTTTGATAAATACAAGGGTAAAGGAGACCCTAAGGCCCATTTAACAAAATTATTTATTGCTTGCCAACCATTGGCCTATAATGACATTTATTTACTCTTGTTTCTCAGAAGTCTAGAAAGACATGCTTTGGAGTGGTTCATGATGACAATCAGAGCCTATTATGTAATAAATCAACTCATGAAAATTATATAGGAAAGGAGATAAACATACATGATAGATATTTTAAACACTCTCAATATATTATTTCACTCTATTACATTGTCTTTCGACACAATATATTTATATAGGAAAACAAATTATAATCTAGGAGATCTTCTCTACCTATAATATCTCCCAATCTCCTATATTCATGAGTTGGTTAAACAAATCCATTGACATATAAAAATAATATAATAATAAACTCCTAATATACATTATTGTTACTTTAACAATAATGTTACTAACAATATTACCATACTAACCATACAGTTAACAACTCTGTAACTAATATTTACCTCTCAATAAATCAACCATAGTAAATGCCAATTTACTATTAACCTTTTTGTAAATACCCTAAATTGATACAATGTGGAAATTAATCCCAACATCCCCCCTATAGTTTTTACATGGTACAATATATCTCATTTTTTGATTGTAGCATGATTCACCTCTATGTGCTCATGGTCTTCTCTGCATACATGTGCCATTGCACGTCTCTTCCTTCACACTCATTTGCAATTGGTTTTCATAGGTTCACCAATAGCCTTCCAAAATGGTTTTCACAGGTTCACCAATAACCTTACAAAATTATTTTCTCATGTTCACCACTAACTCACAACATGGTTTTCTCAGGTTCACCACTAACCTTACAAAATGGTTTTCTCAGGTGTACCACTAACCTTACAACATGGTTTTCATAGGTTTACCACTAAACTTTCATCATGATTTATACAATGATTTTTAGATCAACATTATCCAATGCAAATATATAAAAATGACTACATGGGAATATTAGTTACAAGTGAACAGGTACAACTATTCCTATTTTTCACACATGTTGAAAAATAAATGTAACTGCCACACTGAAAAAGCTGAAATCTACACAACTAAAAATAACACACAACACAAAATGTCACCAAATCATTGGTGTGGCCCCATCATTGGTGACTGATGAGAGGTCACTAAAAGACCTCCTTCCTATGTGTAGCCTCCATCTTCTAGTATGTAAAGATATTTTCTTAGTTGATATGTCGATGTAGCTTAGGTACATGATTTTTTTCTAAGGAAAATCTTCCCACAATGTAGACGTCGTATACAAGCAAAAATGCTTCTGTAATATATATATATATATATATATATATATATATATATATATATATTTAACAATTTTTTAAAATTATGACTCAAAAAGACTTTGACTCTTTGAAAAAAAATTGACACATTTTTGACCATATAAAAAAAGACCTTTGACTTACAAAATTGAATGTTTACAAAACCAAATGTTTATAAAACCGAAAGGATTTAAACATTACAAATTTTAAAAATATTATAACAAGACTAAAAAAGTATAAACTTTTATACTTTTTAAACAATACTCATTTAAAACTTGACACCTTAACCAAGACTTGAGACTTGAATGCATGCCAATAATATTAACATAAAAAGTAACTTGACTAAAAATAATAAACAATAAAGACTTTTGACTTATTTTTGATATGAATCTTTTTTAATAAAAATACCTATTGACATACTTTGACTTTACTAAAACCAAATTTATTATTAAAAATACTAAAAGACATTTAATAGCCAAGCTTATGCTTTTAGCTATTTTTATTTTATTTGATGTAACTTGATGATGTGGATACTCTCTTTGCATGTGTACATGGATATCATTTGATAGATGAGACTCATATGGCATGACAATAGATATGATGTAACATAATGCAAGTGTAGATAGGTGTTGATGTATAATTGCACATGGATATGTGCTAACAAAAACTAAGATGCACAAGAGGTAGACATAACTTTAGGATGGTGAGGTACACTATCTAAATCTGGGTGCATCTATGCTAAAAAAATGTGAAATAACTACAAACTGACCAAAAAATAGAATAGAGTAGATTTGGATGCATTAAATCCTCCAAAAGAATTTAGTGATATGTATGCAACTGGTAGAATAGACTAACAAACTATTGAATTGATAGGAGTTAGTGTAAAAATTGGCCATATTAAATACTAGATTTTATAATGCTTCTTCAAACTTGGAGACATAGAGAGGTATTCAAAGTATGGATGCCAGATGTGGAAACCTAATGGAAGATGTCTTAATTGGCACCAAATTCTACCAACAATGTAGGTGTATCATGTCCCATAAATAAGTTGTTGAATGACAAAGTATGTTTGCAACACAAAAATAACAAGGTGTATGACTTAATCTTATATGTTTGTTGACAAAATGCCTAGTCAACATGGAATAATGTTGCACTATTGAATAGTGAATGACTAGGGTACACATGAAAATTTCACATATTCTTATACATTATGAAATTTATTTCATCTAGCTTTCAAAACTCTCATTGACAACAACCTTGCTCAAGAATATAAGATGATCTAATATCAATGATGACAATCAGATCAGATTATGCAATTAATCAACTCATGCAAATTATGCAGCAAATGAGCCAAACATATAGAGATAGATATTTTAAACACTCTTAATAAATTATTTCACTTTATTACATTGTCTTTTGACATAATACATTTATGTAGGAAAACATCCTATAATCTAGGAGATCTTCTCTACCTATAATATCTCCCAATCTCCTATATTTGTGAGTTAGTTAAACAACTCCACTCACATACAATAATAATATATTAACAAACTTCTAATAGACATTATTGTTACTTTAATAATAATGTTACTAATAATATTACTGTACTAACCATATGGTTAACAACTCTATAACTAATATTTACCTCTCGATAAATCAACCATAGTAAATACTAATTTACTATTTACCTTTTTGTAAATACCCTAAATTCACAAAATGTGAATACTAATCCTAATAGTTCCTAAAATTATCAATGATTCCTAAAATTACCGAAGAACTCATCATCTAATTTTGATGACCTTTTAGACAAGTTTTGTAAAATTTCTCCTATAATATCAAACATGAGATTTTATTAGTAGATTTGACTCAAGACAAGAAGAAAGCTAGTGAAAGATTTATAAGTTATCTACAACAATGGAGAACACTTTCTATCCATTTCACTCATAGTTTACTAGACAAAAAATTAGCCACTGAGTTTACCAAGAATTTGCATATTGAGATATCTTACCATCTGGAATTACTATGTGCACACACTTTTAAGGAGATCATCCATAAAGGTTTGATAATAAAAAAGGCCCTTAGTGACAAAGGGATCATCAAGCTTACCTCATCAAACTAAAACAAGAACTAAAACTAAAGAAATAACCAAAATTAGAATAAAAACCAAGTCTAAGCATAAACATTGGCACCAACCCAGGCTAGTAATTATGAAAAATCCAAGTAGTTTAACCACATCAAGAATGTTGTTGGAAATGGAGTAACCAAGTTGTGCCATGTCCAAATGGTGTAAACATCATCTACTCAATCCATGCCACAAATTCAACTTAATCCTCATCAATAACCCATTCATCAAGTGTAACCTTCACAATAGCCTATAATAGCTCAATAAATGCACTAACCATTACCCTTGTCAACCCCTACTTTAAGGAGAAATGTGCCTATTCTTTGAGTCTTTAGTGACATTGGAGAACCCATTGAAGTTGTGTTTCAAAAATTAACCATAGCTAATCTGATTAGTTGGTCAATACTGAAGCACTATCCTGAGGGCGTTCCTTATCCAAACTGATATAAAGAAAATGAGTTCTGTGAATACAATCAAGTTCACAGGCATAACCTATATCATTATGTGTAGATCAAACATTTAATTTAAAATATGTTAGAAAATGGGGAGATTAAATTAGATAATAGAGATTTTGCATCCAATTATAACCTGAGTATCTATGAAAACCCTTTTCCACAACATACCATTAACAACCAATAGCAATAACATCAAAGGCTAGAGCAACAGTATCAACAAATGCGATAATAATAATTACAACAAAAATAATAATTCTAACCAAATAGATGGAACCAAGGCCAAAATTATTCCATTAACCAATAAACTTACCATGCAGTGGCACATAACTACAAAAAAGTTATAGGCCATATTGTGAGAGGTCATGTTTATACCATTACCATTAATCTAGGACCAAGTACTAATTGAATAAGACCATTAATAAATAATTATAACCAACCAAGCTATGCCAGTGATCCTTAATTGACCTAAGATTGTATATAAATGTACCAAAAAGTAGGGATTACTACTTTTGGACCTTATACATATACCTCATTTTTGCCTCATGACCACATACAAGTGCACTGTGAATCGAGACTTATCTTACTTGGCCCCTTTGCACCATGTTTTTTAGAAATAATGGTCATATCTCTAATCCTGATTATGTAATCATAACTCAACAATAAAAGATTACCATTCCCAGCCCATATCCATCTACCACCAAACCAATTCAACTCACTGTTTTGGCTAGGAAGAAGCCATTTATCACTATGAAAGAAAATAATTTTGATATTGTGGAAAAAATTTAGAATATGCCCACAAAAATATCCATTTTGGATTTATTACTTATGCCTACCATCCACAAGAACATCTTAATAGATTTGCTTGGCCAATCTCAAGTTCCCAATACTATAAGCCCAGATAAATTCCAAGCTTTGATTAGACATCCAACCCCAGGCCAACAATTGACATTTGACCAAAGTGATATGGTATCCCTTAGCCCTCTTCATAATAATCCATTGTACATTCAAGTTGTCATAATGTGGTAAAAAGTGAAATGTGTCCTCATAGATAATGGATCAGGCCTAAATATTGTGTCTCTAAATCTCAACAAGCATCTTAGATATACAAAAACCAATCTCTAACTAGAAATGCTCATTATCAAGGTCTAGGATAATGAAGAGTGAGAATCATAAGGCACCATCAAGTTGCTAGTCATTATTAGGCCCTTGACCCATGATACACTATGTCATGTGTTAGAACTAGATTTTTCATACAATTTGATTTTGGGTAGACCTTGGATACATGAGATTCATACAATCTCATTAACATTGCACTAGTGTCTTAAGTTCTCTCACTTAGGTATGAAGGTCACCATATATGGATATTTATAGCCTTACAATTATTATAAACATTTGGAATTTGAGTATGAGAGTTATAACTACCTTTTTTGGCTTAGATCTAGTTCCCAAGAAGGATAAGGGGAAGAAATACTTGTTGATTTACTAAAGGCCAATTATATAGACCCAAACAACCTTGATTCACCCTCCCATATGCCACCTATTAAAATGTCCAATCATTTTACCATCACATCCAATGGCCCAAGAGAATATTTAACCCATGATACATTCCATATTACCAAGCTTCCACAAAACCCCAAGTCCTATAAAAGATCTAAAGCCAAGCCACTGTGCATGGAATAACAATGAAAAGGAAAAAATAAACTACATAGTCTATCTCCTATAATTTTCACACCTACCATTATATAAGAATAAGACCTACTTACAAATGATGAATCATGGTTATACAATGACAAACTAGTAGACTGTTACAAAAATACCAAATACCCCATTCCTAAAAGGATCATGGAGAATCAAGCCTACGAAGGAGAAGGCCTTAGGCTAAATCAAAAGGGAACACTTAAGCTAATTTATATAACTTGGTACAAAGGAAATTATGGTCTTGGATTTAAACTACCTGGGTTTGACCTCACATATCTTATTTGTGATCTAACACTAATGACTAGTGATGATGATGCCAACAAAAAAATAGAATTCAATCATAACATTTATGAATACCTTACCAATACTAATATGTTTGACACCCATGCCATTTTTACTCTTATCTCAATCAACTGACATAATCCACTTCCTCTATATCACCCTCAATTTATAGCCTGGGACCAACAAGAATCCACAATGCCTGTAAATGGGTTTGAAAATGATGAAGCCTTTTGTGATTTTCTAGGCCTAAGAGATAATGTTCCATTGGGAGACCATAAACAAGGGTTATCAATCAAAATAGATCCTACAAATTATTTTGAAGAATAGGTGAACACCCTTAGCCATAAATAATTAAGTAAAACATTAAGATCCCAAAGTGAAAACTTCTTTGAGGCACTTTTGGACTAGGTTAAAGGTAAAGAGAAAGGCCAGTCTTCTAGTGAAAACCTATTTTAAGCACCATTAGATGAGGGTGCTCACCTTTCCCCAAGCATAACTTAGGAGACCACCACTGATGAACTTGCCTATGGGTCTGAGTTCAATTCTAAAGAACAACATGCCTTTGACCAAATTATTTAAGATTTTCCAATAGTGTTTGCAACATGGGCATCCCTACCATCAAGAGATTTTGATTCATCTTGCCTAGGAGATCTTGAAGAGCCAGTTTAAATAGAGGACTTTGCCATTACTAGCCAATTCAAATCTTTGCCAACCATTATAGAAGATGGATCGACTCTCCTTGTAGAAGACACTATATAAGTCAACATCAAGCATCTATCACTGAGAAAGAATGTGAAATATTTATATCCATTTTGAGGGAATTTGTTGACATATTTGCTTAGACCTATTCAAACATGCCAGGTTTGGACCTAACCTTAGTTGTACACCACCTTGTTATACATCTTGATGTCAAACCTATGAACTATAACTTACACATGATTCATCCTCGCATTTTCGTATTAGTAAAGAAAGAGTTGGAAAAAATCTTAGGAACGAATATATTTAACTGATCAAATACTCAAAGTGGATCTCAAATGTTGTTCTAGTTAGCAAGAAGCTAGAAGGAATAAGAATCTACACTAATATCAAAGATATAAATAAGGCCTACCCCAAGGATGACTTTCTTCTACCAAACATTGACATGATAGTTGAGTCCAGAGCTGGGTATAAAATTCTTTCACTAACAGATGGATTTTTGGGATACAACCAGATCTAGATTACACCAGAAGACCAACATAAAATAATGTTCACCACTCCATGGGGAATTTTTTGTTATTAAGTTATGTCATTTGGTCTCAAAAACACTGGGGCCATATACCAAATATCCATGACCATCATATTTCATGATATGATGCATAACATTGTTGAAGACTATGTCAAAGACATACTAGGTAAATCAAAGACTAGGGTCGATCATCCAATTGAACTAAGAAAGATATTTGAGAGGATTCATGAATACACAGTTAGACTCAATCCTAAGAAGTGTGTTTTTGGTGTTACTTTTGGAAAATTTTTAGTCTTTATTATGTCCCGTCAAGGCATAGAAATTGATCTTGCTAAAGTATGAGCCATTATCGAGATGCCACCACCTTTCAATTTGAAGTAGCTCCTTAGTTTATAAGGAAAGATTAAATCTATTAGATGCTTCATTTCTCATTTAGATAACAAATGTCATCCATTTACATACTTATTAAATAAGGGTGTCACATTTCATTTGGATGAAGAATGCCATAATGCCTTTCAATACCTCAAGGACCATCTTTCCAATCTACCTATTTTATTTCCACATATGCCAGGAAAGTTATTCTTACTATATTTATTTGCTATAGATAAAGCTCTAGGGGCACTTATAACTCAACATGATGATAGTGGAAAAGAACATGCCATGTACTATCCAAGCCACACATTGGTCACGTATAAACACAATTATATGCCCATAAAAAAAGCTTATTTAGATATGGTCTTTGTAGCATATAAACTATGACATTACATGTTAAATAACAATACCATAGTTATTTCCAAAGTAGATCCACTCAAGTCTATACTATCTAAAACAACTTTACAAGGCTGTATGTCTAAATGGATCATGATTTTGAGTGACTTTGAGATCAAATACATCAACCATGAAGTCATCAAGGGACAAGTACTTGTAGATCATCTTGCTAAAACTCCCCTTATAGATATAGAACCACTGACATTTTGATTCGCAGATGAGTCCATTATGACCATGATTGAAACACCTCTTAAGGAACAACACTAGAAGCTATATTTGGAGGGATCATTCACATCTCATGGATTGGGGATAGGCCTATTATTTATTACACCATAGGGGGATCTTATCCCTAAGTCATTCTGTATTAGCTTTTCTTGTACTAACAACATGACCGAATATGAAGTACTCATTATGGGGCTTCACCAAGAAATATACTAGAATATTTAACATCTTAAGGTTTATGGTGATTATTAATTAATCATCAATGAAATTACATACCACTTTCAAACCAAAGATGACAAGTTGGTGCCACACAAGGCCATGATTGATACTCTCAAATAATAGATTATCGATGTATAATTTGAACACATACTAAGGGCCAATAACTGAACAATAAATGCCATAGCCACCATTGGCTCTTGAATTCATCACACCAATAAGGAAAAAGAATATCAATTGATGAAAATTTCATATAGCTCATCATATCTATACAAACTATCCATAAAGTGTTGCCTTTGGTTATATATTGCATTGTATTTAATAATTAAGGTATTATTTGAGAAGGAAATGAATGCAATTTGTCCTTTATTTATATGTAATACATTGCTAATTCTTAACCTTGTTATTATATCTAACTTGGATAAATAACTTATTTTTGTGAAAAAAAACACATCCCAATGGTGAGATAATTTTGAGAAGAAAAAAATAATTTTGGAAACTATTTTTGGCTACCATTTTAAGGATTTATTAAACACGCTCTAAAGATCTGATGCTCAGAAGATACTCTAGAAGTTCTCCAAAGATGCTCTAAGGGTGATATAAAGACCTATACAGGTTGATCTAAAGATGCCCAAGCATGCTCCAAAGATCTATATAAAGTGCTCTAAAGACTTTATAGGATACTTCGAAGACACCCAGGCATGCTCCAAAGACATCCAAGTTGATCCTACTAATCGAGATACTAATTCTAAAAATATTTATTGTATATAAATAGACTTTCTATATTTAGATATCTTATTTTAGATGGCCTAAAATAATATGGATATATTTGTACTTCTATTTTGTAAAACTAGATAAGTTTCTCAGGATATATGTTGGTTATTTTCTATCTATTGTTAGTTGAGTCAGTTCCAACACCTTCCTAGAAGTGTGGGATCTGATTCTTAGATTGTTTATATTTTGAATAAGTAGATTTAGGCATTTAGATCACCAATATTTTTTACTCTATGAATAGATGTTGAGATGTGCTTAAATACATGTCTCTTTTTGATTCTAGATAGTTAGAAGTTGGAAAAAATTAGCAGTTGGTGAATTAGAAAGTTGTTTAATCAGAACTCAAAAGAAGCATTTCATATTTGTATATGTTCTTTTGAATAAAATAAATTTAAACAGTTCTTTTTATTTCTGAGTAAATTAGTTCCTATTTTGAGGAAGGAGCAAGGGCCCACTTCTCTCCAAAGATTAGGACAAATTGGTAATTTAGTTTATAGTTTAGAACTATTTCTTTAATTTACTACAGAGTGTAATTTCCTTTTAAATGCAAGAGCGATTTATTTTAATGCAAAGAGTGATTTCCTTTCAAACAAGTGTGAATTTACTTTCCAAAAGCAAGTGTGAATTTCATTTAATGCAAGTGTGTTTCATTTATATGCAAGAGTTATTTCAATTCAATACAAACAGATTTATTTTATGCAAGAGTGTGTCTTTTCATTAAAGTAATCTTGGTAATTCATATCATATTTAGAATTTTTTAAAAGTTGTTTAAGTGACAATAAATAGCATTATCAGATTCTAGAACAACACATTGTCTGACCCAGTTGGGCAATTAGAGTGAGGATATTATATGTCTTATGCTAGATGTTTAAGTTCTATATGTTGATGATGTGAATACCAATATGAGATATTCAATTAAAAAACCTCTTAGGTTTACTTTTCTAAAAAATAGATTTAGAGTCTTATTTACTATTTTTAGGATTTAGAAAGCAAAATAGAAGTAAACCCCCCAAAATAGTGAAATGCATAACTCCAATATCAAATGGTCTCATTACATATATCCATCAGACACTGACCTTGGTAGAAAATGACACCAATCTATTTATTGGTTAAATGAGAGGTATAATGATAACCTATCATCAATTTCTCATTTTAAATCTTCTAGCACCAGCTCATGAACCTTCAACCATCGTAATGATCTATGATATTGTTGGTCCCAATTCTATATGTTATTTTGGTCTCTTTACTTTCCTTCATGACCATATTCACCAGACTTATCATGTAAATAGAAAAAGGCCTTTTACCCACCAAGCTATATGATATAACTTAATCAGACCAACCCTTTATTATCATAACTTTGATGAGACTTTGATTCATTATTTAAATTCAATAGAATCAACATTAGAATTATGGGAAGTTCATGGAGTATGTGGATCCCACACTAGTGGGGTCATCCTAGCCAAAACAATCCTATATACTAGGTATTATTAGCCAACTATGGATGTAGAAGCAATTGTGTATGTTAAAAAGTGTGACAAATGTCAATGGTATGCCAATTTGATTCATGACTTGGCCAAAACACTCAAACCAATGCTTACACCATGGAAATTTTCCACATGGGGCATCGATTTCATTAGGAAGATTAACCCAACCTCATCTGATGTCCATAAACACATCCTCACCACTCCCTAATATTTCACTAAGTGGGTTGAAGCTACACCCCTCACTTACATGACTAGAAAACAAATTTCCAAGTTCATCTTTAACCACCTCATCTTCCACTATGGTATCCCATACAACATTATATCTAATAATTACAGATCATTTAAAAATAAGGATGTCAAAATTTTATGTGTTGAACAATATTACTCAACATTTTTCTACCACGTATTACCCACAAGGTAATGGCCAAGTAGAGGCATCTAACAAAATCATTGTCAATATCCTTAAAAATATTATCAATGAGGTTGGCCATGATCAACACCTCCAAATATTCTTCACCCTTTGGGCATACCATGCTAATTATCATACCCTAATAGGAGCCACTCCATATTCCCTAGTTTAAAATTGAAGCATGTCCTGGATACCTAAGATTATTGAGTAACTTACCTATAATAACTAGAGTTACTTGATGAAAAATGCATGGCCACTATCAAAAACCTTCAAGCATACTAGATCATACTTTATGGCCATTATAACTGGTGAGTCAAACATAGAGAATTCAATCTTGGTGATATTATTCTCAAAGAAAACCAATAAAATACCATGATTGATAAGAAGTATAAGGGCAAGTTCAAATCTAATTGGATAGGCCCATACATCATTGTTGCCAAGTATGGTTCTAAATCATACAAGATTGCTACACCAGATAGGGATGAACTTGATGAGCTGATGAAAATTATACACCTCAAATGTTAATTCCCTTGAGAGACCCGAAGTATTGTTTATGAGTCCCATTTCTATTGTAACATAATATCGACATTCTTATTTTTATCATACCCTAGGCCATTCTACCATACCTTTCCTTTTGACCAGAGTTATTTTTACCCTCCCCACCCAAACCTTTGACCTTGGTTCTATCCCATTGGTTCTTTAGGTACCTTCAACATAAGGATTCATATCTAGTTTCAATAGTTGATTCAGTATTCTAATCAAAGGATATATTTTGGACCAATATGATAGTGGTTTGATAATTAGATCCTTCATTCCTTGTTTCATTTAATTTATATACTCTTGATTATAACTACCTTTGGGAAAATTAGAGTGCCATCATCGTGCTACTAGTTATAACCACCTATGGGAAAATTAGTATCATCAACCTATGCTATTATTTCCTACTTATAACTACATATGGGAAAATTAGGATCAACACCTTTATCATGCCTTGAAGTACCACCTTTCCATTCCTATGCTATACTATGCCATTTACCTACTTTGCCTATCTTTATTAAATTTGATGCTACTTAGATTCTTTCACTATAAGGTATAACTACATTGACTTGAGGTCTCATCCTGGGACTATGTAGGTAGTGCTTGATTCATGTTGAGGTCAGCTTAGTCACCCCTTTACCATAATCTCTCCATTTTGTGAATAATTTAAAGTTTGAACACTCTCACCATATTGAAATTTAGACTATTTAGTATCTTGTAATTCTCTATTGAGTTGAGATGCTTAAAAAACTCCAAGAACATTTGTAAAAGACCTAAACAATCCTAAAAATCCACATTGATCACTTCTCTACCTTAAGGATTATGGGATGCATAGCTACTTCATAAGTAACCACTTTTCATTTAGTTTTCCCATCCTTATTGGCCTAATGTTCCATGATCTCATTATTTTGTGAGACTATTCCCATATTCCTCTACAACACTAGCATGTCTTCTTATCATCATTTTCTTCTATCCCATTTCTTGGGAGAACTACATTTAGCTTGAAGTTTATGTTGGATCTTGCATCTATGGAACTATGTAGTCAATGTTCACTTGCCTAGTGCATTTGGATTCAACTTGGATACCCCTTCTTTTTCTTCTATTTCCCCCATTTTGTTTGTTTGTTTCATTATCTCCTATAGACTATGGGAACTGATGGTCATGTTGTTTGTTCTCTATTTATGTTGACATTATGATTAACCATTGATGTGTTTAGTTTATTTTGTTCTTCTTGTTTTTTTTGTGCTTTTTATTTCTTGGTCTTTTATCTTTTTGTTTGTTTACTTGTTTGCCTATTTGTTTGCTTTTTTGTTGTGACTTAACTTAGTATATCTACATTCATTGGGTGATTCCTTGCATATTATACTTAAGTCCATCCATATTCATACATCAACCTTGTCATCATGGTTTTTATCATTGGTGAATTATTTTCATGTGTTTATTGTATTGTGTGTTAGTCTTTATGCATATTTTGGCTCAGTTATCATGGTGATTTATCTCATGATGCCTACCATCATGTGCTACAACAAAAATCTACTCGGTAAATCTTAAAAGTAATGAGGCTGTGACACTTCTCCTTGGTACCTAAAAATTCTTGATCTACCTAAACCATTACCTAATATAGAGTCCTTAACTCACAAAAGAATTTCAATCCTTGGTAGTTAAGACATGCATCTCTATACTAGTAGGTTTCCCAAATTTATATTTATCCTTTATATTAGCTTACCCTTATTCCATGAGTATGGATTCAGTTCGTAATCCCTATAATCCAATTTGACATGTTACTTTTATCATTCTAAAAATGATTATAACCACCTTTAGGCAAATCATTATATCTCACCCTGCTTGCAATGCCAACTATTATAACCATCTTTGGGAAAATAATTGTGTATCATCCCACCCACAGAGCTAATGATTATAATTGCCTTTGAGAAAATCATTATATTTTGATCTATCTAGAGGTTAATGATTATAAAAGCCTTTGGGCAAATCATTATCTTTCTTCTACCTAATTAGGTCAAGTTTTCATTATGATAATGATTATAACTACCTTTGGACAAACTATTATCTCTAGCTACCCAACTAGGCATGTTTTTATCCTACCCATGATTATAACCATCTATGGTCAAATCATTGTTTTCACTTTTAATGATTATAACCACCTTTGGCTAAATCATTCTATTGTTACCCTAATCATTTTTTGGCTAATGATTATAACTACATTTGGGCAAATCATTATCTTTTATCCTATTTGTGGTGATGATTATAATTGCTTGTGGATATATTATCTTATTTGTCAACCCAATTGGGGCAACTCATCCTACCATTGATTATAACCACCTGTGGGTAAATTAGTCTTTTCCACCCCATTTTTCCCTTTTAGTTCCATCATTTTCCTTCTTTTTAAGGACTAATAATTGATCATATATTACCATTGATTAGTCCTATATAACCTTTTCATGAGTTATAAAAGGTTCTAAAAAAGACTTGCCAAAAATAAGGAGATGATTGTCATGTCCCCTTTTTAGTGGACATTGACAGACTTGATGATTAGCCTATTATGCGACCTTCGTAGGTTGATAGGATGAATAGAGGGTCAGGATGGAGCTTGGCTTGGCTTTGATTAGCAAAATTTTTTTCAGTTGGCATTCATTTGGGCTTTTTCGGGCATGTTTGTCTAAGCTCCTATTATATAGGGAATGTTTGCATTCAACGAAGCATCCTTGTTATGGCATGATCATGTGCGGAATCACTCCCTGGTTCACCAGTTATGAACGATTCAAGGATATGACATGTATTAAGGGAGATAGTAATATTTGATTTATTTAATCAAATATTAATTATTTAGCATATTTTAATTATGTAACCCTAATTCTAATTTAAGAAACCCTAATTAGGGCAAGCATATCTTTTTGAGGGTTTAAGGGTTTCTCATGGGAGAGAATTATTGATGATTTAATTATTGATATTGATTGTTGCTAAGAATTCTTCTGTGAAGACTGAGCCAAGGGTTCTAGGATTCCATCTGCATTGGAGAACGTCCACTCTTCAGTGTGTGCAATTTAGAGGCTGTGAAATATCATATAATTTATTGTCGATTTGAGAGATAGCTTCATATAGAAGTTATCACAGAGGTTTACAAATTTGAGAGGTAAATTCATACAGAAGTTGTCACAGAGCTTTCTAGGTATTTATTTTTATTAGGTTTTTGATTCAATAAGTTATATAGATAGAGATTTTCTATATTAGAGTCATATATCTTGAGATCAGGGGTCCAACAAACAGGGTGTGTTATATTGGCAGCCATATGAAGTCTGTACAAATCCGTATAAATTCACAAAGAGATCGACATCAGCAGGCAGAGATCCACAGAGACTGACATCGGCTGACCTATCACCAATGTCAGTAGGTTAACGAACCCAGTAGACTAACGATGGCAGTATAACCGACGTCGGCGACTATGTTTTTGACACAGCAGGCTAAGACGTACCAGATTCAAGTTTTATTCCCAGTTTGCAGAATACTCAGGTTTTTAAGATAGTATTTTCATATTATTTTATATGAATGATAAAGGACATCTATTGTAATCATCTGGATGAATAAATAAGAGCATTGAATTGACAGTTAAGAGATTATACTGTGGGTTATTTATTTATTGAATTTATTCTACAAAATTGTATCTTTGTTCGGATCTTTTGTCTATTTTATATTCCTTATTTGAAGTGGATATTACAGTGGTATCAGAGCTTTTGTTTTTCTATATTCCCTACTTGGAGGGGATATTACAGTGGTATCAGAGCTTTTGTTTTGGTATCCAAAGGGATATTAAAGTGGTATCAGAGCTTTTGACATTTTATATTCCTTATTTGAAGGAGATATTACAGTGGTATTAGAGATTTTGTTTTGGTATCTGAAGGGATATTACAGTGGTATCAGAGCCAAATTCCTGCCGTCCTGTTGGGTAGACCAGAGCCAAATTCCTGCCAACTTGTTGGGTAGTTTGCGTAGATTGGTCATTGAATAAGCGAAGTAATCATGGGCATTTCAAGTACTCAGAAACAGTGGGACAAGGATATGAAGACGCTGAAACAAAGTTTGAATATGTTGGCTAAAACTCAGAGGAGGATGAATGAAATTCTTTCAGATCCTACATTCGAAGACAAATTAGTACGGTATATGGCATCCATTCATAAGGGGTCCACATCACAAAATAGAAAGAAGGAGAAACAAGAGGTCTCTACAAGGGTTGAGGGCAGCCCTACACCAGTTGTTAGACATGTTGATTTGACTCAAGAGGATATGAGCGCAGCCATGGGGAATGAGTTGTCTATATCATCTTTGCAAGAAGTTTCACTTGAGACTTCTAGATTGGAGACCAGCATAGAGCATGCTAATGATATGGATAATAAGAGTATGGATTCTTTGCATGATCATATTGCTCCTTCATCTTCACATCAAGAACATCAAATTTGGATGGATATGGAAAGGACCCAAAATTTATGTGATATGTGGTCACAAAAGGCCAAGGAGGCTAGATTAGTGGCTGCCAATGCAAGACAACATCTTTAAGCCATAAAAGGAAAGGTCACTCTCTCCAACACGGAGAGACAGAAAGGAGTCACAACAGGGTCTTCTTATGATGACTTACAGTGAGATCTATAGGAGTCACAGTTTCAGTCAGAGGAGGTGACCGTGGAGTTGGATCATTTATGGTCTTCACCAGCCTCAGACCCAGTTCATTTGTATAGTGAGGTGGTTGGTGGTGAGTACGTTCCTACAGTTGTTGCTAAGGAACATATTGTTGGGGCTGACACACATGTGTAGGATTTGGGAGTACCTGGTCTTGATGAGTTTGGGATACCAGTGGAGTCGAGTCTCCAGATTGATTCTTCTCACATAGATGACAATGTGGTACTGTTCACTATGACACCTATACAGAGGGATCAATTGTGGTGTGCAGGGGAGTATGTTGATGCTTCCTCATATAATTTTTACTGCACTGAATCATTCATGGAGTATTTTCTAGATAGTGCAAGTGTTCATCTAGACTCGCATAAGGTGACGAAAGGTGTTCTCATCTGAGGTACTAGTGATATTAGTAGATTGGGTGAAGAGATTATAGTGATCCTTTCTACTATGCTACCTCACAGGGATTTTGAGGTGGGGTTTGTTGAGTAGATTACACAGGGTCTTATCCAGCCTACAACCACTTGGAGTCAGAGATTGGAGCCATCTGCTGATTCCCAGTTCAGTGATGGTGAGCTAATAGTGGAGTTTGGGGGTTCTTACTAGCATTATATGGTGAGGTATGCTCATTATTCTTCTTTTGATCTAGAGATAGAAGATTTGATTTCACACAGGTGTAGATCGGCTCCAATTTCTTACCATCCATTATGGGATGGATTGGCACCATCTTTTGTAGATGGAATTGGTAGTAACAAGTTATGCAGACTGTAGTATCGATACATTTCGATCAGTTGTGATTCTAGAGATTGGTTGAGTTGCATTCACCAGTTTGATTATGGATTCCTCTTGGTTATATTTTAGAGGATATTGCAAGAACTTGCATTAATTAACAGCAGTGCAGAGCATAACAACATTTGGGATCCAGGTGGATCGAGTGGTTCATTGTTCTGAGATTGCTTGGGGATAAGCAATTTTTGGAGGGGTGGATTGTCATGTCCCCTTTTTAGTGTACATTGACAGACTTGATGATTAGCCTATTATGCGACCTTCGTAGGCTAATAAGATGGATAGAGGGTCAGGATGGAGCTTGGCTTGGCTTCGATTAGCAGAATTTGTTTTAGTTGGCATTCATTTGGGATTTTTTGAGCACATTTGTTTGAGCTCCTATTATATAGGGAATGTTAGCATTCAGCAGAGCATCCCTATTATGGCATGATCATGTGCAGAATCACTCCCTGGTTCACCAGTTATGAATGGTTTGAGGATCCGACATGTATTGAGGGAGATATTAATATTTGATTTATTTAATCAAATATTAATTATTTAACATATTTTAATTGTGCAACCCTAATTCTAATTTAAGAATCCCTAATTAGGGCAAGCATATCTTTTTGAAGGTATAAGGGTTTCTCATGGGAGAGAATTATTGATGATTTGATTATTGATATTGATTGTTGCTAAGAATTCTTCTGTGAAGACTGAGCCAAGGGTTCTAAGATTCCATCTGCATTGGAGAACGTCCACTCTTCAGTGTGTGTGATTCAGAGGCTGTGAAATATCAGCTGATCTATTGCTGATTTGAGAGATAACTTCATATAAAAGTTATCACAGAGGTTTATAGATTTGAGAGGTAACTTCATACAAAAGTTGTCACAGAGCTTTCTAAGTATTTATTTTTATTAGGTTTTTGATTCAATAAGTTATACAGATAGAGATCTTCTGTATTAGAGTCATATATCTTGAGATCAAGGGTCCAACAAATAGGGTGTGTTATATTGGCAGCCATACGAAGTCCGTACAGATTCTCACAGAGATCGACATCGGTAGGCAAAGATCCACAGAGACTGACATCGGCTAACCTATCACTGATGTTGATAGGTTAACGACCCCAGTCAACCAATGATGGCAGTATAACTGATATTGGCGACTGTGTTTTTGACACAGCAGGCTGAGACGTACCAAATTCAGGTTTTATTCCCTGTTTGCAGAATACTCAAGTTTTTAAGACAATATTTTCATATTATTTTACATGCATGATAGAGGACATCTATTGTAATCATCTGGATGAATAAATAAGAGCATTAAATTGACAGTTAAGAGATTATACCGTGGGTTATTTATTTATTGAATTTATTCTGCAAAATTGTATCTTTATTTGGATCTTTTGTCTATTTATATTCCCTATTTGAAGGGGATATTACAGTGGTATCAGAGCTTTTGTTTTTCTATATTCCCTACTTGGAGGGGATATTATAGTGGTATCAGAGCTTTTGTTTTGGTATTCAAAGGGATATTACAGTGGTATCAGAGCTTTTGACATTTTATATTCCCTATTTGAAGGGGATATTACAGTGGTATCAGAGCTTTTGTTTTGGTATCCGAAGGGATATTACAATGATATAAAAGGAAATACAATTGGTTTTCACAAGGATTTACTTTGGTAGTACTTGAGCTTCTAGGATTGAGGTATGTGTTATGATTAAATTACATTCTACTTGGATTGGATGAGTTTTATAGACCTTGGGATTTACTCTGATATACTCAAATAAATTTTAAAAATACTTTCCATTTATAAATATCATCTATACTATTACATGCTAAAGTTTTGAGGGGAGATAATAAAAATATAAATAGATGCATATTGGCAAGAACGTATTGATAAAAATAAGTTTTATTATACATACACCCAACCAATGGTGGTTCCCAACATTTATTCTATCTTTGTTTCAAAAAAAATCATCATACAAACTGATAAAATATGGGTGACTCAAGTAATCTCTACCAAGGATATGGACACTTGGATGGTAATAAATAAAGGCTTTGAGTGGAATTAGAGGTATCTCTATCAAGGCTATGAAAACCTAGTTGGTAGTAGATCAATGCTAGGCTTCCCTTACTATTTGGTTACAAAATATGAAGTCAAAATGAATCCTAAAGTGTTTATCCATAAATTTGTCAAAATTATCAAAAAAAGGGGAAATTGAATTCACAAAAACACACATAGATCTAAGGAGTGCAAGGGGTTAATATGTTGCATGAGGAAGTAAGAATCCTTTTTAGAGAAAGGTTTACTTATTATTTCCATATTAGGGTAGAAGTTCTATTATGATGCATTTCTAAGATTATAGGTTCTCAATTACTTAGGGGTATTTTACCTATTGAGTCACCATTTATTGTTCACAAGTCTAAGGTTATCTTAAAATTCTAAAGTTAAAAAGTCTATAGTTATGAAAATCAAAGCTTGAACATTGATTTTGATCTATCTTAAAAATTTGGCTTTCATAATTAAATTTATGATTTAATAAGACTAACAAAACTAATATGTCTTGTCTTAGTGTTTTGATGTTTTTCATATATTCATAGGAATATTGGAAAGGACTTGTAAATCATTCACTATTAGGCCCTATTTTATTTATCTAAGATCAAGACAAGTGGTGTTCTTACATTACCTAGAACCTCTAGCCTTTACAAAAGTTTCTAATAGTTCAGAGTCTTTAAGCTCCATGAACACACCATGTGATGTAATTACATAAACTCAGAACCACAAAAGTTCAAAAAAATTTAATCATCTCATGGTTCCAAGGTTTTAAGATCCAATAATTTGATAAGTGGTAGAATTATATTAACTTAGAACCCCAAAACTATTAAATAGAGTAATAACTTTGAGGCCCCATAGTCTAATGGTCTTGAGGTTCTAAGTTCTGAGAACTTAATAATTGAAACTTTTTTGTTAACCCAAAACTTCATAGAAGAAATATCAAGTTACTAGTTTAATGGTTCTGTGGATTTGAGTATCTCAGTCTCTAAGGCTTTGAGATCATGCCATACATTGATATCTCAATAACCTAGAGCATTCACCAACATGTACATAGTTCAATAGGTTCAAATAGCCAAGGCCTTAAGTCTTTGAGTTCCCATAGTCTCAAGATTACTCCAAGTGGGACAATCGCATTAACTCATGACCTCAGAACATACAAAACAAGGTTATAAATCTAAAATATTGAGTAAGCAAGAAATAAACAAATGTCACAATCCATTAAATGCAATGACTAAGTGTGCATAAAAAAGTTTGATAGAAAATAAAGAAGTATAATACATGAGGAATTAATACCTATCCTAAATAGGATGATTGGACATACAAGATCGATGAAACACTACCACATAGCAGCTAAACAAACCCACCAAAGTTGAATAGAAAATTTAAACCCAAATGAGAATGAATTCAAAATCCATTATTCGCATTGAAGTTTCATGAATTGAGGATTCAAGGTGTATAATTTAGGAAATCTATATAAAATATAAGAAAGAAGAAAGTCACTTCACCATCAATCTATGAATGAACATTAAAATCTCAAGCCTTTTTATGACCAAAATCCCTAGCTTCTATAACTAACTTGTAAGATCACTTAGACTAGTTTGTAAAGGAATTTTGTATTTCATATTACCAAAATGGATTCTTATTAAAAACTAACACACATTCAGGTCCCTTATACATATTCTTGTGATGAAAATATTGAGTATACAAACACCTTGTTCGACAAAAGTGCCCTCAAGTTTAATTTTTTAGATTATTCAATACCCTAGAATGCAATAGTGTATGTAACACCATACTCTACACAAGACCATTTTTTCCAAAATGAGAATTAATACATCAATTAATTAATGCTAATCAAAACCATGGGGCTTCATCAAGTAGTGGCAAAACTAGAGGTAATGCCCTATATTGACTTTCCCTATGATATATTCCTTAATGGTACTTTCTCTATAGACTATATACACCTTATAAAAGGGAAGAATGCACTTAAATAAATTTTTATAATGACATTCAATAGATACCTTAGGCTCCTAGTGCTTGAGGTAGCTTATAACCAAGTCTCACCCAATGTATGGCTCAACACAACACCATAGAGGGAAATTTGAAACAATGGATGGTGAAAAGCCACATATTAAATCCCAAGGGGGCCATATTTTCCAACTGAACCATAAAATTCAAGCCTATGATTAGAATATCCATGAAAATTTTAAATATAATGTATGATTTTCCAAACATTACTTATGTACAAGTGGAATGGGTCCCATTACTAGACATTATTATGAATTTAGACAAGATTGTTTCCTTGGGAGAGATTATAAGCCTTAGACTGAAGGTTCAAATGTTCATGAATGAGAAAAGTATATTTGATGGTAATTTATATATGATGTCATATTTATTGGATTCATTCCTTGGCATAGTTCATAGAACAGATGGAAAACTATGGTAGCCATCAAGAAAGTATGTGGGTAATATGATATGTGAATACTATTCCTTCATGTTTATCTATAGGCTAAAAAATGAAATCAAAATTATTTGTGAGGAAGTCTGTCCCCAAGTATACAAGGCCATTCATGGAAATCATATGCCTAGGTTATCCGATAAATTAAAAATAAGCATATGCAAATGGGGGGATTCCTGGTAATACCCTGATTACATAATTATCAATATTAAAGGAACTACGACACCTTCTCTATTCTTACCATGAAATGTCCAATATAAAATTGTAGAATAATAGGTGGTATATTAAGTGTATAATGACATAGATGAGGATATAAGCTAGAAACATCAAGGCCTATTGCTTAAAAACTCCTCTAAATATTGGGTAGCTATAGTTTGTGGTAAGGGCCCATTTCAACTAGGTTGGGAAGGTAATATCCCATTACAATCTAATGGTGGCCCAATTTAGGGAATGAGACACCAAGAAAATAATCATGAACTATCTTCAAATCCTCAAGGAAAATAAGGGGGTGACCATATTTTGCATCAAATGAAACTGAAGTATGGACTTGGATGAAGGACAATTAGATGTCTATAATAGTCACCTAGGACATTAAGTATGACCCAAACATTACAAATGATCAAGAGAATAAAGTGGTAGAGTAGGTAAACCCATAAAATATGGAGTTATCAAAGGCCTCCAGCTCAACCTCAAGACTCAATAGGTCAAGGCTAACCTCCCTCTCCTACAATAGAAGAGACAAATCTACAAGATGAAGAGTCTAATATCCAAAGGGAGAAAAAACCCCATATAATAAAAGAGATTCTTAAAGGTATCCTAGGTCCCCAACTAGCCTCTATACATTCATCAACTGCTACTATAATTTTGAGCACAATCACTATAGTGGAGAAGACTACATCTCCTCAAGAAGAATAGAAGATCATATTCTGTATGGAACCTCTACCTCCACTTAAAATATTCATGTAAGTCTCCCATATTTTTTATAATATCTTTTCTTGTCTATTTCATCTGCTCATCTTTCCCCTTCATCATCTCAAGTAACTGCACCTCCATCCATTACTACCAGTGAGGGGACCTCCTCTCAAATACTTCTTACCACACTAGTTTAATTCCCATCCACACTTCCTTCCACTATTTTTATTCCACTTTCCACTCCTTCACCACCACATGCATTAGTATTTTCTAATATTATGGCTCTTTTAGTTGTTTCATCATCCCTCCCACCTCCTATTTCCATGATATCAAATTACTAAAAGAAATGCAAAGTCCTTCCATCCTCCTCCAAATCTCAACAATTAGAGGAGATACAATCATTTTATCTAGCTATTATAAAATAATCTCTTGTCAAAGAGGAAATAAAGGAAGATGAATAGGAACATGTTATATCCTTAGTAGATTATGGCATTGATAAGGAGGAAGGAAATGTAGAAAGGATGATGGGACCTAAGTAGGAGTTGAGTGAAGAGGGAGCTCTAGATGAGGAACATGAAGAGGTTGAATTAGAAAGAGCCAAATCTATGATCCTGGGAAGCCTTCAAGAAGAAGAAACTCTAGTTAGTGCATAAGACTAACAATTCTTCACTGAAGAGAAAAGGTAAAATATAAATAAAGTTATTTATTATCTTATTAATTATCTCACCAGTGTAAATATTTTAGCTATAGATTTTCCTTTGGATATTACATGCTCATCATTGTCTAGTTCAATCATTTTTTCCATTCTTTTAGCATCAACACAAATAAAGGCTCCAAAAAAAAGGAGTTCATTTTGAGAATTTGGTTTCAATTTCAATTTTAAATCCTAGAAAGCCACTAGTCCCTCAAAATCCTTTATCTCAATTAGAGTTACCCTTACCATAATCATCACCTATATAATTAGTCACCATAATATTTGAAAAAACACTAAGCTTGAATAAATTTGTGGCTAAAGTCATCCCACAGAGGGAGCCCTCATAGCGGCAAAGGTTTGCCTATCTACCATTATAATTTACAATTCAAACAAGTACTTCATTCTCACCTCTATAAATGAATTCTCCTCTAATGACTCCTCCATCATATACCTCTAAATACTCAAGTCCATATAAAGAAGAAGATAAACTTATTTTTCCCCAATGGGTTAACAAATACAATCCTAAATGGATTAGAGATAGAATCCATTCATCACCAAATTACCTACAGTCTCTACCTAGTTCGACAAATAGAGTGGCACCATTTAGAAGGCGAGGAAGAGGAAGGAAGTTGATATAGATACAAGGGAGGAATTTGAGTTTGAACAAATGGAAAATCTATTTCCCTTGGCTAAAATACTAAAAGGAATCCTAATGATCCAACTGAATATATACAATATTTTTGTGTTCTTTTATGTATTTAGCTAGGGAGGTAACATAATAGATTCATAAAATAAATGAGGAACAACATAGATTATTGAAGAAACAAATTATTCATGACCCTCTTGAAATTATTGATAGTATATAGATTAAAGCCACTAAATTGTATAATATTTTAAATAGTATCTAAGTTTCCATATGAGATATCTAATCAGAAAGGACAAAGGTGTTTAAACTATGGCACCAATTGAAATAATATGAGAAAAGGCTCACCTTTTTGATTTAATGCTCCAGGAGTAGTGTATTCAACCACTTGAGGCTATCGTCCAACCAATATTCAACATGGGCCCTGAATTATGTAATTACTACAAGGGATGACACCCTTAATTAGAAGCACACATGAAGGTTGTTTTAACCTTTTTAGGTTTTACTATGTAAATCCTAGCTTAGATTAAAGGGTTGGGTTTGTTTTAAATCTAGAATAAAATTGGGATTTATTGATTATATATAACTTCCCAAAAATAGTAAATATAAAGAAAAGGTGGACTTATCTAGATATGTATAGAGTTTTTTGTGCATCTAAATATTGGAGATGACTGAGTAAATAAAGAGGAATATTTAATTTTCATACTATTTTTTGAGATTTAGCTTTGGATAATAGGACCGCCTTAGGACAATAGCACCATGTGGTGCTAGTGTCCAAACCTGGCACCAATGTCCCTCTTGTAATGTCTATCTATAACTTTTAGAGAAGCTACAAGAGTTCCTGAGGGTCTTGTAGGTCATTTACTATTGCATGGGGGATCATCTATGCCACTATTTTTATTGATTCTTCTCCAAAAACCTAATGAATATCTACACACATGAAATAATGAAATGAAAAAGGAAAGGAAAAAATAGGTTGTGGGATGTTATAATCACTCAAAATAGAACCCTTATTATCTTGATTACTACCTACATTAACCCCAATGATAGGGGTCTCAAATCACATGTAGTTCTACCTTAGGGAATGTGCACCATAAAATTGCATGATATGCTAGGATGAATTTTTCCTAGGCCCTTCTTTGATCAAGTATGCAAATGTCTAGGTGTGAATGTTGAGTAGTATGTAGAGTATTTGAGTTATACTATTGATTGATTTAATGTAATAAGTTATAAAACAATAAGTTTCAGATGTATAATGCCTTATGAGGCTCTTTGTATAGGAGGATATTTGTTTAGAATATAATACCTTCTTTTTTGGCTGACAAGTTGTGAAAAAGATATAAAAAACATAAAAGAAGGGTCATAGAGGGGTCAAGACTCAAACACAAGTGAAAGGGCCCATCAAACACTGAAGGCAAAACTGTATAATAGAACCATGTGGTGTTACTATCTTCAAAATGGTGCTAATGTATAAATGCTAAGAACATAGAAATAATTAAGGATGATAGGCTAGGGGTCCCTAGGACTAGGAAAAGGTGACCTGTGACTACTAAAAGTGTCAAAATAGTGAGAAAAAACACAAGAAAGATAAAAAGACTTAAGGTGACCATGCGAACAAGAAATATAACCATCACTAAGATCCTTTGTTTGAAAGAGAAACAAAAGACATAGTACTGGTGGTTACTTGACCAAATTAGGGTGTTTACATTTGCCCCCTTTTTATTATAGTAATGCAATGAAATGGAAGTACTAGAGTAAAATAAAATAGAAATGCATACCTTTATGTACCTATTGAATGTAATTTGGATTTGGCCCACTTATTTTCCATAGAAATGGATGAGAACTTGGAGTGTGATATGTGAAAAGAAACATATGCTGTAAATGCCCCTATACTAAAACTGAGTGTGTAAGCTGAATGAGTGGAGAAACAATGCTTAATTACCTCCACTCTAAATCTAAGTAATGTAAACTGAAGGTGTGGAGAAACAATGCTCACTTAACCCCACTCTAAATATGAGTAATGTAAACTAAAGGTGTGGATAAATAAGGCTCATTTTCCCCCACTCTAAATTTGCATAATGTAAACTGAAGGTGTGGAGAAACAAGGCTCACTTACCCCCACTTTGAATCTAAGTAATGTAAACTAAAGGTGTGGATAAATAAGGCTCACTTTCCCCCACTCTGAATCTGAGTAATTTAAATTGAGTTTGGTGTGCTTCTATAGACCATCTACTGAAGACAACTCTATGATCCAAACTGGTGAAACTTTGGTGATGATACTAGTGACAATACTAGTATAATCTAATAAATACGAAAATGGGAACCAAGAACATGCACTAGATATCTAAGTGATGTAGCTACGTATCTGAATATCTAAATGAATTGTTATACCTATGGTAATGTTGTATATTTTTGTGGATTGTATATCTAAATAATTTATTCAACTGAATGCCTATGTAAACCTATGTAGACCTGTATGTTTATATAATTTAAATAAGCTGTGTATCTGAATGCCTGCATAAACTTATGTAGACCTATATGTTTATATCTCTAAATAAGTTATACAACTAAATGCCTATGTAAACCTATGTAGACCTATATGTCTATATCTCTGAATAAGCTATGCAACTGAATGCCTATGTAAACCTATGTAGACTTGTATGTCTATATAATTTGAATAAATGGTGAATCTGGATACCCATGTGTCTAAAATACAAGTGTAACTATATGTGTTTAAAGTAATCTATGCATATTTGACCCCCCTTTTAGTGAGAGATCTAAGATTGTGAGGAGTATCTATGACCAAAAGTGGTAAAGAATGATTTTTCTTATGTTTACTTGGCAATTATGATATTGTATTAGGTTTGAATAATGTATTGATTTTGTTAGAGTTTGATAATTTAGTGTGTAGTTATATAGGTACCTAGTCTATTGTATAGGTAATAGAATGTACTTTTTTTGGGGTCATTTTGTAAGTTTTAAAAGGATGATAGGATTAGTTTGACCAATATGGGATAAAATGGATTAGTATCAAGTCCCATGCATAAAAAATGGTTCATGAATCGAATCTATGATTCTTGAGATATGGCAAGGACAAGATAGTTGAATTAATTAGCAAAATTAACACATAGGGGTAACATTAATAAGATGACATACAATAATTTATGACTTTAATAGGTCATTTTGAATCATTGTCAATTTATTTGCATCATTTGAGTGAGAATAAGTTTGAGTTTGAGAGAGAAACATGCCAAGGAGATGAGATTCTAGGTTCTCACACTATGAGGAGGTTAAGGCACTTATTTAGGCTAGGGAGGAGATACACCTAGTAAGAGATCATAAGTTTTTCTATTTTTTTTATCATTTTAGTTGTTTGTATTATTGATTTTTTTGGGGAAAGGATATTTTTGGCCTATTTTGTAAAATATGGTGCTACTGTCCTACTTTAGGTGCTAGTGTCTAGTTTCTAGTACTACTGTTCATAGTGTGGAGCTACTATCCAGTACCATTATCCTGTGAGAAACATTAGTGTCTAGTAGGCCCCAAATATGGTGCTTAGTGTTGATGACTATTTTATGAATTCTATTATTGTTGTATGGTATTAGTTTTTTGTTTCATTAAAGTCAGATTGGGTTGAAATTTTTTTAGGTTGATACCCATATGAAGGAGTTATGTATTGGCTATATGATGGAGACTATCTAGGGTTTGCCCTTATTTGAGTCAGATATAGATGTGCTTGATAGAGCAGGGTTGTAATATGTGGCTTTCTTGGAGACTATGCTTTGGGATAAACATATGATCACTACACTATATGAGAGGTGGAATGCAGATATGTGTACATTTTGGTTTCCCATAGGTAAGATGACCATGACATTGGAGGATGTGTATCAAATCTTACATTTGCCAATTTATAGGTAGTGGGCTATATTAAAGGAGGCCACTAGTACATGATCTATATATTGAGCATCTAGGTAATTTTTTGTTATAGATACAGGTACTCACCACATAGGTTTTCAGAGTGATATACTATTGACCTTGATTTTTATGGTCAATGTTTTGCAATTGTAGAAGTTTCTAGTAGTGTTATTTTCATCATTTTTTGCCATGGATGGGAGTGGTGTCTCTATTTCATATAACATGCATGAGATAGTTTATGCCATTGAGCATCATGGCATAATATATTTTTGGGGTCAAACTATGTTGGCTCATATATAAAGGGACCTATACTACTTTACATAAGAAATGAGTGGTAGAGGCATCGCTGCATTGACACTTATGCATTATAGGGCATACAAGTACATAGCTATGAGCAAGCTAGTGACATAGCCATATGATGGATGGTCTCAATCATAAGTATTTAAAGCTAGAATGAATAGGATAAGACATGCTCTAAGGAGGAGTACTAACTACTATAAGTGGTTATTAGATTACTTGAGAGCAAAGGACATTGTATGGAGACCTTATAGGGGCTATCAAGGATGGCCAAAGGGTAACACATAGTTGAGGTGGATTTGAGTAAGTTTTTAGTTACATGATTAGTGGAATAATGCATGTGATTAGTTTTAGTACAAGAGAGGGTTACTTGATAGTTTGGTTTCATACATGATGTGCCCCAAGCACTGATAGTGTGGTCAAGGAGTTCTTGGGATCCTACAAGGTCAGGGAATAGGCCTAGGCCAATGATTATAGAAGCTCTTATGCTAGTGATAGAGTAGGATTTGGAGATTGAGGTACCAGATGTGGATGATTATAGGGTGATCGAGGCCTACTTGGCCTAGTGGAGTGAGCACAAGTGGGCACCTATGTTCTTAATAAACGAGATGGTCATAAAATAGATACTAGACATAGAGCCCCTAAAGGCTGTGGATGGTAAGTTAGATAGTTTGTTTAAATGTTATATGTAATGTTGATCATGTGTTTTGATATAATAGGATTCTTATTAATTGTATGTAAAAGTTTAGGTGTATGAGAGGATGAGTATTGGGAGGTTACTATCAAGTTGATGCTTCTTGAGTTGACGTGACACATTCTAGATGATGTCGCGGATGATGGATTGGTGGAGTGGGCCACTAATGTATCTGGAGTACATGCTTGTTTGTTTAATCATGTGATGATAGTGACTATGACATACATGTGAGCAACAATAGATAGAGATGAGTTATGTGTATAGCTCTAGAGGTGAACTATGCCCTCTTTTGATTCTTTAGGTGGGGAGATTAGTCATATAGTAAATGATTACATATGATTTTAGTGGGAGTATGTTAAGTGTAGGATTGAGTTAGCTATGTACTGAGAGAGTAGGTATAGTCATAGATCAAAGTCTCATGGATAGTAGGGATTATAGTTCTAGTATTGATGTGTTTGAGAGTGAGAGTGAGGGAATTGGTCCCAACAATCATGTTTACATCATTGAGTGATGCATCACATTTGAACTGAAATGATGTTATGAGTTATATATATATATATATATATATATATATATATATATATATATATATATATAACTCATAACATCATTTCAGTTCAAATGTGATGCATCACTCAATGATGTAAACATGATTGTTGGGACCAATTCCCTCACTCTCACTCTCAAATATATATATATATATATATATATATATATATATATATATATATATATATATATATATATATATATATAGATGGTTGTTATGTAATTCGGCATTGTTTATTGGCATTTAGATTTGGTTAGATTATGTAATTTATTATGTTTAAATTTGGTTAATTATTTTAAATGTTTGATATTTATAATTTTGTTTTTTTAGGAGTAATGTTAATTTATATGGATATGTGTTATTAATATTTTAGGAATATATGTAGGATATTTATAGTTTTATATTGGTATATAGTGATTATTTATTAGTTATTTATATTTCATAAGATGTGTGCATGTATACCATATGATGGAGAGATGCCCTATCTAAACCCTAATGGCATGAAGAACCAATGACAATACTACTCATGTTGTGTTGGTATAGATGTAGACTATGAAAGTGGAGTTGCCTATGATGTATTACTAGTGGAAAACTATGTAGAATTTAATGTAAAAATCTTGATTGGTTGTCACTCAAAAATTACACTCTGAGTTATTTGATTTCTTGCAAATATTTTCATCGATGTGCAAACTGAAGTTGGTTTATGATCTCTATACTGATTTCCATATATCTTTATCGGTGTGTGAACTGGAGGTGCTTTTTGAGCTCTATAATTGTTTCTAAATATTTTGATTGGTGTCTATACCAAAACTATGCATTTAGATGTATAATTTTTCCCAAATATATTAATCGGTATATGCACTGGAGGTGTATCTTAAACTCTATGAACTAGCTACCATTGTTACTGATGCTATGTTATAAGAGAATGCTAATAAATAGCTATCCTAAAAGTCATAGGGCTCATATAATGAGTAATTAATGGTTCCTTAAAAGGAACACCCTAGGATAACTCTATTATAGAGGAGTGTGATCTAGGAGAATGTGTCAAATGAGGACCTAATGCCCCCTATGTGAACTCTATGATGCCTCTACTAACATATTGATCAATGCAAGCTTTGAGTGCATAACAATGATCATCTGAATGCCCATTAATCTAGTGAAAATGACAATATTGCTTATGTGGTACTTTGTGTAAATGGTGAGGTGGATGATGAGTAGTTGAGGAAAGTGTGATCATCCCCTTATCTAGTAGTGTAAGGAAAATTTCATGAGGACCATCCTTATATTTAAACTATATAACACCTCTACATATATCCTATGTGCTACTCACTATAGGTTGTGTTGTATATAGTGACTCTTTGCCCTTATCAAGTATTTTTATTGGTTGTTTGTATTTCACTACTTTCTAAATTGGAAGTAGAGTAGGCTTTTGTATTGAATTTAAAGACTAAGGTTCTAAAGGAGCTATAGCCAAATTTGAATCTGATAGTTAATAACTAATCCAAACTATGCCTCTAATGATATAGCTACATTGCATAGATGTTTGAATGATTTAGATGTCTAATATAGTAATCTGTCCTTGATAGGGGAGATTAAACCTCTAGCAAAGATGCATTGTACTTCTAAATCTATTGGTTGATAAATAACTGATGTAAAAAAGCTTTGAACCATAAAATGTGCTCTAAGGTAGGATCTATTCTATCCTAGTGTAATGAGGGTAACCTCTCATGTGTGACTAGGGGTCCTTTATTATGTATATAATGAATGAAGAAGACTACCTCTATCTCCTCATATGTATGAAAAGATGTATTAGGGAGTGTATGAAGGCAATAATCTAGTGTTTTCTCTTTTAATTACTTTAGAAAGACTTGAATTAAAATTAACTTCAAAGATTTTATGATTTTACAGTCCATAACATTACATTACCTTTTTTCTAGAAAAACTATGTTGATTTTTGAGCATCAAAAATCAACATAGTTTTTATAGTAAAAAGATAATGTAGAATTAACTTATTTATAACAATATCCATGGCTTTATCATAATCTTGATGATGTAAATATGGATCTCCTTGTCTATCAAAGATAGGTAAAATTAATATCTAAAAGTTATGTGGTAACCTCATAGTTGAAATTTTATGTGGAATAGGATTATTAAGGATACCATTGACATCAACTTGAGATTTGTATGCCTCATTATCAAAAGTGAGATGGTGTACTTGGTTTTGAAAAGTACCCACAACATGCATTAAAGAAATTAACACTTATGAAGGTATATTATCATTAACAAAGGGTTCATTTAATGATTAAAATTTATTGTTTATTTTAGCTATTGGTATATTAAATTGGAAACCTTATTTAGGAAGGGTCGATGTGAGCTCAATAAAATTTTGAGGTGTGATAACTTGGACTTGGTTAGAGGGAAATAAGCTATCACCCTCATTTGGGTTTGTTTGAGAACCAGGTTCTACTGTAGTAAGGGGGGTTGAGTGGGATTCATTGGTATCTTTTGTTTTGTTAGTTTGAATAGAAGGTACTTTATTTTCTAACGAATGGAAATTATGCACATAATAATAGGCATGTGCGTGTCTTTTAACATGTGATCTAATTTTTGGTTAAACAAGATAAATATACGAAGTAAGAGAAGAAGTAGAAGTTCTAGATTCTATGTCATCTTCATCATAATCACAATAATCATCATTATCCCATTGTTCCTCAAAATTAGAATTTATTTCATTTGAAGAGGCAAGAGTATAAGAAGTATCATTCACATGCTCATTAAGAGAAGGATAAGGAGAAGATTTTAAATTTTCACTACTATGTAATGTATCATCTTGTGTAAGTGTAATGTAAGGTATTTGTTCACTAGTCATTTTTGAAATGTAAGCATGATTATCATTTTCTATTTGAGAATCAAGGGAAGGAGTAACAACCATGTTTTATTTTTGTACATTATGACATATAAGAGAAGAGTTATAAACATGAAAATGATCTATTTGTGGTAAATAATCATTGCATTAAGCTTGAAATGTGAATGAAGGTGATAAAGGAATTTCATCTACCTTAGTTTGTGCATTGCTAAAAGGTGTAACATCCTTTTTATTTACATTTTGTAATGTAATTGAAAAGGGTAAAGAGGATGCATTTTTATTATGTACTTTACTTGAAGCATGCAAAAGTGATTTTTGTGTAGTGCACTTATACTGATTTATTTTGAATAATGAAGTAGCAAAAGTAGTTGAAAACCTAGGATCAAATTATCAAATTATAATAAAACACTACCAACAAGAGGCTTTTTTGGCATTATGTTGTTAATTTGAGTTTTTGGAGTAAGAGAAGAGTAAGAGGAAAGAGAATATAATTTATATAATTTATCCTCATGTTCATTTGTATTTTCATATGCAAAATAAACCTCATATCCATTATTATAACAATATTCATCATCGTCATTGTAAATGAAATCATTATCATGCTCTTATATACAATATTGAAAATTAGTCCATTCATTGTTATAATCATGAGAAAAATTCAAGATTGTATCAAGTGGATGAGGGGTAGAAGACTTTGTAGATGGAATTTTCAAATTTCCAAAGAAGATAGTGTAAATAATGAATAATAAACACACAAGAGAAATAATATAATCTAACATAAGTATGTGTACAATGTGTGAATTTATTGATCAAAGATTGTAATAGAAAATAGGGTTATTTTGGGAACCTTAGTTGCTAATGTTTATGTGTATAAGGACCTAGTATGTGGAGCTAGGGTTTGAAGTGAGGGTTGTGTTGCAAATATTTAAATTAAATTAAATTAAAAAACCCTAGGATTGATTAATAAAATTAGCTACGTTAATTCAAAAAATCAAAAAATTAGATTTTTGTAACCTTAATTTAATGTTCAAAATTTATAAGGTAAACCCTAAGGAAAATTTAGGGTTTTTGAATCTATGGTCAAAGTAAGATGGGCTCACAAAATGTTTTAACCTTTTCAAGTTTTACTATATAAATCCTAGCTTAAATTAAAGGGTCAGGTTTATTGTAAATTTGGTATAAAATTAGGATTTATTGATTTTTTATAACTTTCAAAAAATAATAAATACAAGGATAAGGTGGACTTATCTAGATATGTACAAAGTTTTTCATGGATTTGAATATTGGAGATGACTAAGTAAATAGAGAGGAATCTTTTATTTATAGATTGTTTTTTTAGATCTAAATTCAGACCATAACACCCCCTTAGGATAATAGTGCCATGTGGCACTAATGTACAAATGTGACACTAATGTCCCTCATATAATTTTTGTCTATAACTTTTAGAGAAGATGCGGGAGTTCCTAGGGGTATTATAGGTGATTTACTATTGCATGAGGGCTCATTTGTATCACTATTTTTGATAATTATTCTCTAAAACCCTAATGAATACCTATACACATGAAATAAAGAAATAATTAAATGCAAAATGAAGGAAAAAATAGGTTGTTGGATGTTATAATTATATGGAATAGAACCCCTTTATCCTAATTACTACCTACATTAACCCTAATGATAGGGGTCTTGTATCATATGTAGTTATCCCTTAGAGAATGTGCATCATCAACTTGCATGATATACTAGGATAAATTTTGCCTAGGCCCTTCTTTGATCAAGCATGCAAATGTATAGGTGTAAATCTACATAGTAAGTAGAGTATTTAAATTGTGATATTTATTGATTTTATCTAATAAGCACCAAAATAGTAATTTCTAGAAGTAAAATGCATTGTGAGGCTCTTTATATAGGAGCATATTTATTTGGAATATAATACCTTATTCACTAGCTGACAAGTCACGAAAAAGATGTAAAAACACAAGATAAGGGTCAAGGAGGGGTCATGACTCAAACAAAAGTGAAGGGCTTGTTATAAACTGAAGGAAAAAGTGGACAATAGTGCCATGTGGCACTCCTATCCTTAAAACGGTGCTAATGTCTAAAGGTTCATAATAGAGAAAAAATCAAGGATGATAGGCTAGGTGCCTCTGGGACTTGGAAAAGGTGACTTATGACTACTAAAAGTGTTAAAATAGTGAGAAAAAGACATAAGAAAGATTAAAAAACTCAAGGTGACCATGCGATTAAGGACTATAACCATCACTAAGACACTTTATGTGAAAGAGCAACAAAAGACATAGTACTTATGGTTGTTTAACCATATTAGATTATTTACTAAGGCATTTATGGGACATTTTGTGAATCATGAATTTGAGGCCTTGGAAAAATTTAAGGACATGAGGGTCACTAATGTGATAACCTCTACTATATTATTATTCAATAGGCTAAACATTGAAACACTCCTTAAAGCATTTGCAAACAACTTTAAGGAGGAAGTTGAAGGAATAATGTATAAAATTAATGATGAGATTTTGTAGCTAATAAGTTCTACCAAAGACAAGGTGATAAAGATAGAGGCCCTTAGATTTGGGTTTAAGAGCTTAGAAATTGAACATATAAGGTCGATGGCTAAAGCCATCAAAATATTTAAGCCTTCATTAATTAATTTTAACATAATTATGAAAGATTTTGAATTAGCACATGCATTATTCTAGCAAATCAAATCTAAAAAATGAGATTCAAGGTTAGTGACAATCATGTATTCAGTTGTAAGTATTGCCTCACCTTCATAGGCTTTCCAATTCCCTAGATATGCAGTCATGCATACTTTAGGTGGGCTAATTTTGATTCCACAAGGAACTAAAATGGCCGTTTTAGTTTCTATAGTTGTCACCCAATTTTTTTCTTCTACTAGTGGTACCACATCAACACCCATATAAATATAAGTATGTATTTGCATGTTTTGGCTAAGTTGGAATGATGGTTCCTAATTTGTTTTTCACACACACACACACACACAGTATTTTAGTTGAGGAGTTCTATCTTGGGTATACACTTTTGTACATTCACACTTTGCATGATGATTGGCATACAATGCTATTTATGGATATGTAAATTTAGAATTCACTTGGAGGATTATGCCTTCCCCTCCCAAAGCATGTATATATTTTTATCCTCCCTATTCCAAAGGGAGGATAATTTTGGTAATTAATATTAATAAGAAATTTTGAGGAAAGTTATGTAATTGGTTTTGATGTGCAAATCAGATTTTTTTCCAAACCCTTCAATTTTGTAAGAAGTTTTGTCATTTTTTTACCTTAGTTTCTTTGTTTTACATGAATTTTCTTTTTGAAATCATTATTCATGTTGTGTTATTGCTAATCCAAATGTATCTTATGTATTAATCATAATCCCCCATGTAGATGTGTAAATATAATCTTACAAACATGGAAACCTTTAGTTATATAAGCTTACATTTAATATATTCTTGTTACCTTTGACTCCTAACCATGCATGATTGATGGTGTGCTCATGGTAACTTGAAAAAAATATTGGTTTATGATTACTTGTTAATTTAATAATTTTAGGAATATTGGTGTCTTATTCCTAATTTAGTTAAAGGGTCTAGATTGATAAATCAGTAAATAATATGTAGTAAATAAGCTATCAATTTGTGAGATTTATTTGAAATTAGAGATTTTCTAAAAATAGTAATAGGAGGGAAAAAATAAGACTTAGCTTAAACTATGCTAATTCAGCTGAGATAGGGTCTGATATTCATTATGCAGTCTCGGGACACTATCACAAAAAAGATTCTAGATTTCATTTTTTGATTAGATAAGAGTGATAAAAGTGGACAGGAGTGGCACCAACACTGTAGTCCTTGTTTTACACTATTGTCTTGAGGATTTGAGCTTTCTAGGTTTTATTTGGTAGGTATGTGTGACACTATCTCTAAATTTGCAAAGCCTCACTATCAATAATTCTCCTTATAGAGATGATTTTATTTGTTTCCATGCCTTCAATGTACTTGAATCAAACTTTGGAAAATAGGGAGAAAGGGGTTAGTGTGTGTAAGATGCACTAGACATGCTTCACACCCTATGTGTGGGCATGCTGCCTACATACCAATACTCTAAAGAGGGATCAAGCCACATGTAGTTCTCCCTTTGAAAGTACTTGGTGTAATTGTGATATGAGAATGCAAGAAATGCTAAACTAGGCATCCTTGAGGATGGATAGGGATTGATCTAAATATTTAGATGTGCTTAGGACTATACTGGATGGCTATATGCAGAGAATAAGGAATATTACCTAAGTGGTTTCACTTATATTCTTGCTTTCTTGATAATATTTTCCAACCCTTTCCAAATGATCTTTGAATGGGTTTTTATAGAGATCTATTTGTCATGGATTGAATTTGCTCGCATTAGGTTAATAAGGAGAAGGATGGGGAACCATAAGGAATTGACTATTAGGGCAAAAAATGAGCTTGGATAATAGAACCAAAATAAAAAAGGAGTGTCATTGTCAATATTATCCTATTGTGGTGCTATTATCCTAGGCAAATAAGACCTAGGGGGATGGATTGGTCATGAAAAGAGGGTCTTAGCCTAGCTAGGATCAAGTCCAAAAGGCTACAGATGACTAAGAATCAGTGAAAATAAGTCTATGAGGGTCATGAGAGAAAGCAAGATGGACGTATGGGTTGGGTGTCATTAGCCATGCTCAAGTTACCAATTTTTCCATTTTATATGACTACATTTACCCCCTCTTTATTCTAGTGATGTAGCAAAGTGAAATACTAGGATAAAGGAAAAATAGAAAGCATAATTGAACTTACCTACAATGGTCAAGCTTATGAAGCTATGTGATGCTGGGTGTGTGTAGAGAGAGCACACTATGAAGTGTAAATTTGCGAGTGAAAATAAAAGTAGATTAGTTCTTACTAGATATGCTATATCTAAAATAAAAATATATAAAGTTGGGTAAGAGAGAGGAAGAGAAAGGAATGAATACACCTCATCAGATATGCAAACTAATATAAAACCTATTATGTTATTGAGTGATTCTAGATATACTGGGTGTGTTGGATGTGTTCTAAACCAAGAGTAATATCATGAATGGAACTGAGTGCTCAATTCCTTGAAAGTGGCTCAAGAATGCAAAGGTTGGCCCTTTAGCTTCATCATCACCCACTAAGTAAATCTAGGTGGTCATACATGTGTTGATCGAAGTTTGGAATGTGTGTCTAATCATTTTTAATAGGTGGCTCAAGAATACAAAGGTTAGCTAGACCTTTGGTTCCATCATTGCCCACTAAGTGATGTTAGGTGGTCATACGTGTGTTGATTGATGTTTGGACTATGTCTCTAACCCCTCTGAATAGGTGGCTCAAGAATACAAAGGCTAACTAGACCTTTGGATCCATGTTTCCCACTAAGTGAATCTAGGTGGTCATATGTGTAATGATTATTGTTTGGAATGTGTGTCCAATCCCTCTAAATAGGTGGCTCAAGAATACAAAGGCTAGTTAGACCTTTGGATCCATTGTTTCCCTATGAAGTCAAGTTATAAACTAATATTAGTATGAAATGTATGCCATATGAGATGAATTTTTAATCCCATGAATTTACTATGATCTTATAATTTTGGTGTGGATAGCCAAATGTATTCTAGAAACTAGGCCACTCTTGGCCGCTTTGAAAGATGGAGATTAGGCTTATATGAAATCCACTCTAAAATTAGGAATCTAGCTTATGTATAAGCCACTTAAGAACTTGAAAAATCAAGAATGTAGAGGGTAGGCTTGTATGAAATTCACTCCAAAATGATTCTAACCACCTATAAATAGAATAAGGTATGAAACTATTGAGAATGTTTGGACAGTGTTGAACTAGGAAGGAAAATAAATAAATGTGCCATGCACATTACCCCCAATCACTGATGTTTGCAACATGTATTATAATGTAGAAGTTATACCAAATGTAATATCTAAAATTGAAAGTGAGAGCCATCATGCCATGCATGATTCCCCCTATATCTATATTTTATGAAAAAAATGTGTACTGAAACTACTAATTCTAAATTGGTCTAGTTATGCAGATCTGTAGCTAAACCTACTTTTATACCTACTTCTAGAAATTCTAGTCTTTTTGATTTTTGGATATGAGTACTAGAAATGGATAGTAGTGTCACCAGTGTTATAGTCTAGTCTTAATTCTATTTTCTTGGGCCAAATCTGATGACTATTCTAGATTCTTAACTATTTGCTTAGTCTGTTCTAATTAGTTTGATGTCTAGTTGCCATTCTGAGTGTTCTAAAACTAGATTTTTTGATTGATAGGAGATCTGATCTCTATGACAAAACCCTTGTTTGTTTCCCCTCTTTTAAGGGTAGGAATGGAAACCCTAAAATGATTTCCCTCAGAAGAAATATCCCTTCAAGTGTGTTATGCTACAAAATATTTGATATAACAATGATAATTGATAAGATATCTCAATATATAGCATGGTTTGTATTGATAAATTGTTAGATCAATAAGGGTATGCCTAGATAAATATAACAATGTAAAAGCATGTGAAATGTACTAAACTAGAATTGGTAATGTTATTTGTTAATTATTAGTTGTTAGTTGGAGGGATGGAGCATATGTCCATCATGTCATCCAAGAAAACATGAATAATTCATGATATGGATCATGACATTGAGAAAAATTGAGAAGAAAACAAGCAACAAGCATACAAGGAAAGAATCAAGAAGCATACACAAGTGGCCAAGGGGCCAAACAAATAAGGGACATGGGCACATGTCACTCAAACTGGAAAGCAAACATACAAGACATGTTCAAATGCCACATACACATACATTTGAAACAAGAAAGTTGGCATGGAATCCATAATCACATAGATGAGTAAAGGCAAAGGACATTGGTAAATGTCCTAAGGCACACACATGAATAGAAGTAAAGAACATTAGCAAATGTCCTAAGGCACATACAAGAGACAAACATGAATTGTCACATCAAGGTAATGCTAAGCAAGTAAATAAAGCATGTAAGCAACTAAAATTACAAATGCATCTAACTAATAAAAGAAAAAAGTGAATGTATGCAAGACATGTTAGTACAAGACTAAGTATATGCTAAGAAATACATCAGTGCTATTTACTAGTGAGTGTTGATAGAGTAATATTTGTAATCTAGTAAATAATGTACATCAACATGATAAATAGAGTGTGTGGTGTAGGAATGACATAATTTAGATGGTGTAGTCATGCAGAGAATTCTCCCAGGGGGTATGTATATCTACGTATGTCTCAAATGTGGAAGTAGGATGCCCCCTCAATGGGTAGAGTGAAGCAATCATAAAGCTGGATGTTACTACACACACTCAAATAAAATCAAGTGAAGCATGGTGATGTAGATAAATCAAAAAATAATAAGCATAAAACAACAAATGTAAGTCTAGCATAGGAGTATAAATGTAGAGCATGGATGATGCATACAATCAAAGTGTTTTTATTGTTTTTTAATATTTGAATATTTTTTTTTGTATTTTAAATTATTTTTGAATTTTTGAAATTTTTGAGCTATGTACAATCAATCATAAGAAACTACGTATAGGTAAGATGGGAAAGGATGATACTAATCGATAAGTCTCATGGGAGACTCCCTATCATGGTGTCTTGTATCAATGAGAGGAATCGTGCATGATCATGAAACATGATGGAAATGTTGAGACTATGGCTTTGAAAGCTATCTATGTTGTAAATACTTTGAAATATTTAAAGTAGGAATTGACTATGGGGTCACCCTATAACTTTAAGAAGTGGATGCAACAATGGGGCTTTTAGGGACCCATCTGGTAGTTGGAGAAGCTATTTGAACATGTGATCTATGTGTAGATGCATAAGATCTCAATGAGACTACCCTAGATGTGAAAACTATAGATGGAAGATATCTATAATATTGAAACTATGGAGGTGTATGAACTCTCTATGCTAGTGATAGATGCCTCAACTATGGTTGAATCAGAACTAGAGGAGGAACTATAACTGGTAGAGAAACTAAAATTAGAAACTAAACTAAAATTGGTGACTGTACTGTAGAAGATGGCTCTGAAGTGGGGAGTGGTAACTCATATAGAACTCTACCAATTGTTATAACTTGATTAATATGAATGAATTTAACACATATATGAACTTTAAAAGGTACTTCTCAAAGTTTTTGAATCTATGGTCAACCAAGTAACATATCAAAAACCACTACACTAGGTACTATAGTGAATGACGTGGCCACGTGTGTTGGGCCAACCTATAAAGGAAGTAAAATCTCACCCAATGTATTATGTATATGCCCACTGAGTTTGCTAATGACTATATTTATCAATGTAATATCTTGATCTGAATATCCCAAATACTACATTAATGTCATAGTACATATGTTTACATTGGATCCATTATCTATGAGAACATTATTAATAGGATGATTATTAATGTGAGCTTTGATAAAGAGTGCATGATAATCTGAATCATCCTCGATGATCAATTGCTTTGAGAAGGAGATCTAGAATTGTTTACACCAATCATGTTTCTCAAAGGATGTCTCAATTAAAAGTGCCTTGTATGTATTTAGTGATGGATGTGTGTGATATGTATGGTGAACCCCTGATGTATCCCCTGTCTCTTGTTTGGAATGCTATGGAAAAGGATCAAAGAAGATTTTTAATGCTTTATCCTATGTTTAATTTGCTTGAGGAGGCTCAAATAAAGTTCCAATATCAATATGATTTCCATCTATTGAATCCTATATCTTTTGTCTCAAACTAATGCATCTATTTTTTGTAGAGCCTGGTGCCCTGTGAAACTCATAAAATGCATGTTGATCATAGCCACATGGAAAAGGCTTTGTTGGGTCAACTTATTGAATAGGAGGGAGAGATATGATGTTACAATCCAATAACTACTGTAAAACTCTAGATGGAAAAATTGGTAGATTGGTAAATGTACACCAAGGAGGTGTTGATAAAACCACTCGCTTAGTGGGCTCTAAAGCCGCATTAATTGTAGGTTGATTTTGACTCTTGTTATCATTGACCTGTAATTTATATGGAACTTTGTTGTTACTCTTGTTTTTTGTGTTTGAGATACTTGTGTACTTGAGTTTTCCCATTGAAATTAACTTGACTTCTCTTTCCTTTAGTGTGTGACACAATTTAGTAAAGGAAGAGAATGCTTTGAACATAATTAATTCATGCAAATTTGGTAGAAGACTTTGTTTAAAGACATCCTGTAACTCTTGATTGACCATGGGGCTAGTCATATTATCCAAGATAGTCTTATATTGAAGAACATAATCTATGAGATGCTCATTTGACCTTTGTTTTTGTTATGCAACTTGAGCATATGAAACCTTGTCACTAATGTTAATGCTAGAATGAGCTAAAAACATGTCAGCTAAAGGATTGAATGTATTGACTGATTGATTCGATAAACTATAAAAATATTATAAATCATAACCCTTTAGTTTATTTGGAAAGATCTTGGTAAGTAGCTAGTCATTTGGTACATAGTCTAAACATTCTACGTGAAAATATCTCAAATGTGTTTCTAGATCACCCTTGCCATCATAAAGAGTAAGTTTGGGTTGAACAAAACCTTGTGGCAAGGGTGTAGAATAAATGTGATGTGCAAATGGTGTATGTAGAAGAGAAATAATCTAAAGCTTGGGTAGGTCTATTATCACCTTTCTCAAGATGTATCACCTTGGATTGAAGATATCTAATCTCTTTCACAAGGCCTGCTACATCAGGAGATAGGGATGTACTGGCTGTAGCTGGTGGCATAGAGGTAGGTTGGGATACTATAGGGGTTATTAAGATATAGTTTCCCTTTTAGTGTCATTTACAACTAGTTTCTCTATGGTTTAATAAGATTGACCATTTTTCACTCTTTGTTGTTGTTCTTGTAGTATTTTAAACATGTCATCTTGCATGTCAGGGTGTTTAGTTAATAGTTATTAGAGTTCCCTTTTATCAATTTTATCAAAACTAGTATATTGGGCTATTTTTAAGGTAGGAAAACAAGTTGAAATTTGATTGAATTTAAAAAAAAAAATTGTAATAGGTGAAGTGATAAAAAATGCAAGTATTAAATATAGAGAATGTAAAGTGCTAAAAATAATGAATTAGTAATTATGAAAAAAGGATACAAAGCTCATAAACATGTAAGGTGATACCTCAAGAAGTGAATAGGAGCTAGTACATGCAACTAGGGTTTTAATAGGTAATTATTTGAATAATTACTATGAAATTTTGAATTTGAAATTAAATTTATGAGTAAAATATGTAATTAAAATTTTAAAAAATTATTAAAAAAATTAGTGATTTAACAATACCTAGTAGATGTAACTAGGGTTTTAAGAAAAATAAATTGTTTTTGAAATTACTATTGAATTTTTAATTTTTAAGGGATTTTCTAATTTAAATATGCTGGAAAAAATTTAGAAAATCATTGGAAAATTACCAAAAAATTATTGGGACCTAGTATGGGCAACTAGGTTTTGAAAGAAAATTATTTTAAAATTTACTACTAAATTTTAAAATTTACTACTAAATTTTAAAATTTGAAATGAATTTTTGATTTAAATATTAAAGTAAAAATTCAAAAATTTATTATAAGAATCAGTAGGAATTTTACCCTAGGGTTTTTATGCACAAACGAAGTAAGTCAAGTTCACCAAATGATTTAACAATTTTGGGAATATTGGTGTATTATTCCTAATTTAGTTAAAGGGGATGAATTAATAAATCATTAAATAATATGTAGTAAATAAGCTACTAATTTGTGAAATTTATTTATAATTATAACTTTTCAAAAAATAGTAATAAGAGGGAGAAAATAATACCTAGATTAAACTGTGTTGATCTAGATGAGATAGGGTCTGATATTCATTGTGCAGGCCTGGGACACTATCAAAAATAGGATTTTGGCTTTCATTTTCTGATTGGATAGGAGTATCAAAAGTGGACAGGAGTGGCACCAATGTTATAGTCCTTATCTAACACTATTATCCTAAGGATCTAAGATTTTTGGGTTTTATTCAGTAGGTCTATGTGACACTATCTTTGAATTTATGAAGCCTCACTACCAGTAACACTCCCTATAGAGCCGATTTTCTTCATTTTTATGCCTGTAATACACTTTAATCAAACTTTGACAAATAGGGAAAAAGGGTTTGGTGTGTGTAATATGCACTGGATGTGATTCACACCCCATGTGTGAGCATACTACCTACATACCAATACTCTGAAGAGGGATCAAGCCATATGTAGTTCTCCTTTGAAAGTTCTTGATGTAATTGTGATATGAGAATGCAAGAAATGCTAGATTAAATGTGTTTAAGGATGGATAGGGACTGATGTGGAGATTTAGATGTGCTTAGGATTATACTAGATGGTTAGATGCAGAGAATAGGGAAGATCGCCTGAGTGGTTTCACTTATATTCTTTCTTGCTTGATGATATTTGCCAACCCTTTCCAAATGATCTTTTAATGGGCTTCTATAGGGATATATTGGTCATGGATTGAATTTGATCATGTTAGGTGGACAAGGAGAAGGATGAGGAACTAGAATGAATTGATCATTGGGGCTAGAAATGAGATTGGAAAATAGTGCCAAAAGTAGATAGGAGTGAAATTGGTGCTATTGTCCTAGTGTGACACTATTATCCTGGGTAGATGGGGCCTTAGGGGATGGATTGGTCATGAAAAGAGGGTCCTAGCCTAGCTCGAATCAAGTCTAAAAGGCTACAGATGACTGAGAATCAGTGAAAAAAAGCCTATGAGGGTCATGAGGGTAAAAAAGAGGGACTTATGGGTTGGGTTTCATTATCCATGCTCAAGTTACCAATTTTTGCATTTTATATTACTACACTTGTACAACCTTTAGTTCAAGTGCTAGCTTAGAAAGGTTTCATCTTATTTGGTCCACATGCCTTCTTTTCTTCTTTAACTTCCCTTCTTTTTTAAATTTATTTGGTCTTACCCACTTTAGATTAAATCCATAATCAACCCACCCATCTCAATTAGGTTTAGATTCATCCATATCCAAACCCATCCATGATAAACAAACTTCTTATCTCATCACTATTCCATCAACATGCTATTTACATAACCTAATACCCTGTAACTCATGCCTTGGAGAGAATCTTCATTCATAGATCTTGAAACTTTATAGGATAACTCATAATTTTGCTTGGTGTGCATAAAACCCATATCAATATATACAAATTGATAACAAGGCTTAACATTACTTTCAACCATGAAGCTCACGATGATGAAAAATTATACTAAAATATTATGGATATGAGGTAATTTCTAAGTTGTAGGCCAAAAAATGATGTGAGCCTCAGGGAAAAGTAGAAATAGTATTATAAGAGAGGCTTGGTGAACACCTCCTTTTGGATTAGATTCCAAGGATAAATAATAGGTTAAATCACATCATTATGTAGTATATTCCTTTATTTTCTCCATCTCCCTCAGCAATATTTACATATATTTAACACATATAGACCATTAAAGTAAGGGGATTAATGTGAACATCTCATGTTTCTATTGGAAGTGATATTGACACCTATAATAGTTTATATTTAGTTTAACCCCCCATGAAAATTTATTTTTAGGTCTTTCCTAGTTCTACCGTAAATATGTATTATGTGTTTCCCACTCCTATTAGACATATACCTTGTTAAAATTCATTGAGATCCCTTGTATTTACTATATCTCCTATTTATGCTCCTATATTAACCTCTATTTCCCAACCTCCTAACCATCTAAGGGTGTCTATTTTTTCACAAGTATATAAAATGCATGGTATAGTTGAACTACCACCAAATTGAAAGTGATACCACCCAAATTGTTATCCACATGCCTTGTCATATTCAAATTTACCAATCTATTGATTCAACATCTGTAAAACCTAGTATCCTTATGCTAGGAGTCCTTGTATTTTGTCTACTTACATCTACCATTTACACTTAGACTATCCCAATCATAGGTCCTACTCATCAACAATCCAATGAATCACCAAGTATTTTTTCCCCAATGGCTCAGATTTCAATTTTCTTAGGGATCTTCATCTTTGATCTGAGGAGGACTATTTATTAATTGAGGGTAATGAATGGTTTACCTAATATCATTAGGCCTTTGATCCACATTCCACAAGACCAGATTCACACCTATATGACCCCTTTCATTCCCACCCTAGTAAATTAGAGTACTATGGTATCCTAAATATACTTCCCTTAATATTCTACATTCACTCTAGATCCTCCCACACCCATTGGCACTTTATTGAACTCTTACACTCCACCTTTAAATTTTGTTCCCTCAGGTATAGAAGGGCCAAATCCATAGGGAGATTGGAAAAATTATCTTTAAATAGAAAATATACATAGGCCATAAATGGTATATTATTGTGATATTTACATAAAACATAAGTTTGAGAAGAGAAATAGTAATCTCAAGAGAGTTATGAGCTCAATTTTCACACAAGACATTAAACATGTGGTATGGAAAATATAGGAGGAATTATTTTCACTAACTAGGAAGAGAAGAAAGAATAGGGGAGACCAATTTGTTAAGGAGAATATTTTTATAGTGGAGGCCAAAAATTAAATGTTATAAATATTGGTGGAAGATATGGATATCCAATTGAGGAAACTTGAATCATAGGTGAAGACCACATTTCTTGAAAATTTAATTAGTAAAGTGGAAAGTGCCATGTCTATATTTTTTCACACACTAATATAGGTCATTGAATATATATTTAAAGGAGGTAAAATAAAAAAAAAGGCACATTCATACTTGGATAAAATTATATAAATATATTATAAACTAAGGGACATGGTAGTGGTCATTAAAAATGGAATGTTCCCATAATTGAGGGTAATGCCATTGTTTGAATTTAATTTGTGTCAATTTATTTTTGTGAATATGAAAAATTCATTATAAGAGTGGTTAAAATACATGAAGGTCACCATATCACCCCTATTATAGAACAAAGGGAATATATTGGCCTACTTTAAGGAATCTAACGTGTCTATATTTTATCATAGGAAGGCATAGTAATCTGTATTAAAGAATTTTGGGTACATATGAATAGATTCAAGGAAACCTTTAAAATAAATGTGACTGAGGAAAATAGGAAATGATCTTATGTGGTTATAAAAATATCTTCCCATGCCACTAAAATGATCAATAAGGTTAGTACCATCAAATTCAAATTGAATACTTTGGAAAACCTTGTCAAGTTGTTGACATGTGGAGAAGAATTATTTTTCACCCCAACTTTCAATATTCCCAAGATGGACCAACATGATAAAATAATTTATAGAGTCTTGGATGAATAATATTGACAAAAATAGTCATGCATAAATATTCCCCAATGATTTCCAAACATTTTAAAATGTCTCAAGTTTATGTGGTCCTGAATGGATAACTCATTAAGCTATTGGCTTTAGTGCCCTTTCTCTTGTAATGATTTTTGTATATTTTAATGATCATAATGGTTGTAAAAAATTATATATTTTGATTATGGATTTGGTCACATGCCTATTATGAATAATCTATTATAAACATTGTATAAAGGATATTTTTTTTAAAAGGAAACATTAATAACTTTAAAATTTAATGGATGTTTATGAGTTTTCTAATGTTTATGCTTCCTAAAATATATTATTTATATCAAAATTGATAGATATTTCATGGTTATGGTATAAAATATAAATATATTTTATTAATTTCATTAGGTTGAGAAAGATATTAATCTGAATTGTTTCTTTAGTTAATTATGTTAGTTTAGTCACTGTTGACAATTTTGCCACCATTGGTCAAATATGCTTATGTGCAAGTTTTCAAGAAGACCTATTCATGGAATAAAGGTAAAAAAAGGTGAAAAAAAAATCATAAAAAATTAATCAGACCAAAATCATTCTCAATAATAACTCAAAATTCCAAATTTTAACAGAGGTTTCTTTTATTCCTCTAACTAGCTATTTACAAGCTAGTGAAGACAATTTTAGATGCTCGGTACATGAAGGTGAAGAAGAGTTGGTTAAAAATGTATTAGTGAGATTTTTGGCCCCATATTAAATAAATATTCTATGCATTTATTTCAGGTTACAGTGTCTTAAAATTTATGAACAATCCTTAAGTCAAATAGGTGCTGTAAAACCCTTTTTAAACCCCAATAACTCAGTTTTAAGAGACATAATTGCATTTTTGAGTTTATTATTGAAAAATAAATGTGGTATGAGATATTATGGTGCTTATAATAAATTTATACACCTTAATAAATCAAAATTTTATCACAAATAATGGATAAATGAAAAGGTACAAGTATCAAGGTCTTAAGCAAGCAAGAGAGATAGTCAGAAAATGAAAATTTAGAGAGGTTTAAGAGATTGGTTAAGCACATAAAATGATTGAAATTTTGATAAGGGTTAATAATTGTCATAATAAAAAAATAATTAGGTATTTAATCCTCATAAAACTTAATAAAATGACAAAACTCAAACCTACATGCATTCATAAATGAAATTATACAAGTTAATCAACACCAAAAAGTGCATATTTTGAGTTTTAATCAATGAAATCTCACGAAATTTTATATGGAAGATTTTTTTGATGTATTTGAATGTTTTAAATTAGTTTAATGTCTATAATGTAATTTATTAGATAATAAATTTCAAAATATAGTTCACCCTTCTATTGGATAAATTTAAGAAAGGTCAAGTCAACATAAAAAATCTTCAGTTAGCCCTATAAAAGTGGAGTTCAAAACATGCAAAAGTGGAGAATTTAAGTTTGAGTTTTGTTAAATATTTGAGGCCATATTTTAATAAAAAATAATCATTATAAAATAATCATGCAATATTTATCTTAGTATGACCCCCTTTGAGCTAAATTTAGAAAAGTCAAAAAGTCAACATGCATGCAGGTTGCATGCAAGATCGCTCAAGTTAAACTCCTAGTGTGAAGTCAAGATAAGTTCAGTAAAATAAAAATGAAAGTTAACTTAAATAAAGTATAAATTTAATATTCATTCAAGACTAATAGGATTTAACTAAAAACCAAGATGAGTTAACCAAAGACCAAAAATAGTTAACTAAAGAAGATCAAAAGTTGCATGTAAAATCACAAGGAGTTAACTCAAGATTCAAGATGTGTGAATAGCCATTTGAATTTTAAACTATCCCTCTCCAATATATAATTAAATTTTGAAATAAATAAGGTCAAAAACCCAATATATTAGTTGGAATTTGGTGGAATTAAAAGTGGAGTTTAATTTTGAGTTGAAGTCAGAGTTATAGTGGAGTTAACTTAACTAGCATGTGGAACTCTTTCCTATTTTTGTAGTTGATTGTCTTATCTATATTATTATATTATATATGTATTATATTTTTGAGAATGAGGATGGATATTATGACTTTGTATTATTGAAACTCTACCAAAATTTGTACTACCTCACTTTTGAAGCAATAAAGAGCTAATTTTTTCCTCCATCTTCAAGATGCTCATAAAGTGTGTTCTTAATTCATTGATAAAACTTAGAGAATGATTATTTTTCCTATGTTTATGTATTATATCTCACTTTTATGAAATAAATAAATTTTTTTTCAAGCCATATAAAATGTCTAAGTCTAATTTCTACCTAATCTGGAAGTGAATTCAACCATTGTTCATTCCTCCAAAGATAGTGTAAGTGTCTATCAAGACTTGTGTGTGAAATACTTATGCAAGAGTCATTGTATGAAGATGAAGTGAATGTTTATAAGCTATTTATATTATAATTTTTTTAAATTATAGGCATAATTTACCTCAACATTGGTGCATCACCCTAATTTTTAGTTTTTATTTCTATTTTTAAGCTTTAGCATAACTCCTTGTACCCCTTTTCCTAGTTAAAAAAACACAAAATTAAATAGTTTTAGATAGAAGGAGGTGAGTGTACCAAATGGAACCAAACACACACACACACACACACACACACACACACACACACACACACACACACACACACACAGACACACACATACACACACACACACACACATTATCTCAAATAAAAGGTACCACACCTTGGAGAGTTTCCATCATATAAATGGAAGTGAGGACAAACACAAATTCTCAACAGGGTGCACTTCCTAGTGATAACAATCACTATGGATAAAGGTGGTGTTTTTAGGAATTTTTTGTTTTAATTTATCATAAAAAAGTGTTATATGGATATTATATTCATAAAAAAATATCATTCGACCCTAATCATATATATTTTAGTTTAATTAAAGGTTAGACTATATAAATATAATTAAATTATAGTTAAATTCAAAAAATAACTCTTTTAAGAAAGAGTCTCAGTAAAAATATAAAAACCCTCTTCTCTACCCTACGTTTATCTCCATTTTATGTTTGATTTGTCTAATTATAAATTATTATATAACATCATAGTGAATATAAATTTTGTGATAAGATTGGAAACATCTTGAGATGAGGTGTATAACATGGATACATGTGTGATCTATCTTGTGTGTTAACATATACATTTTTCACTGAACTATTCCAAGCGGACTACATAGGAGAGTCCATAGAACATAGAAAAAAATTAATAAAAAGGTATAGTATCCATAAAATATAATACCATTTAGAGTATTTTCAAGAGGAATTCATTTATAATCATGTTAAGTATCTTGACATGATCAATGGAATGGTCATATAAAGATATAATTCATAATGCGTACTAATATTACCCTAGTGTAGGCATGACCCTAATGTATAAATGTATCCCCTAGGTGTAGTTGATTTAAAATTTCATGGTTATGGTATTTAATATAACTATATTTTATGGATTTAATTAGGTTGAGTAAGATATTAATTGAATTTTTTCTTTAGTTAATTGTGTTAATCTAATCACTATTGACAATTTTGCCACCATTGGTCAAATATGCTTATGTGAAGGTTTTAAAGAAGACTCAATTTATGGATTAAAGGTAAAAAAAGTTATAAAAACATCATAAAAAATTTAAATGTCCAAAATAATTCTCATAAATAACTCACAAGTCCCAATTTGGATAGAGGTTTCTTTTATTCCTTTAAGTAGCAATGTGCAAGCTAGTGAAGGAAATTTTTAGATACTCGGTACATGAAGGTGAAGAAAAATTTGTTAAAAATGTATTACTGGGAGTTTTAAGCCCTTATTAAATAAAAATTATATGCATTGGTTTTAGGTTATAGTGGATTAAAATTTATGAACAATCCTTAAGTCAAATAGGTGCTCTAAAACCCTTCTTAAACCCTAATAGCTCAATTTTAAGAGATATAATTGCATTTTTGAGTTCCTTATTGAAAAATAAAGGTGTTGTGAGATAATATGGTTAATTTAATACCTTTATACACATTAATAAATCAAAATTTGAGGGAAAATAATGGATAAAGGTAAAGGTACAAGTATCAGGGTTTTAAGTAAGTAAGAGGGACAGTCAAAAAATAGATTTTTTGAGAGGTTTAAGAGATTGTTTGAGAACATAAAATGATTGTAGTTTTTATATGGGTTCATAATAGTCATAATAATTTTTTTTTATATATTTGGGCCTCATAAAACTAAATAAAATGGCAATACCTAGACCTACATGCATTCATAAATGAAATTATACAAGCTAATCAACACTAAAAAGTGCATATTTTGAGTTTTATTCAATGAAATCTCATGAAATATTATATATGAGTTTTTTTTGATGTATTTTAAGGTTTAAAATTAGTTTAATATTTTTAATATACCTTAGGATATATAAAATTTAAAAACACAGGTCACCCCTCTTTTGGCTAAATTTAGAAAAGGTCAAGTCAACATAAAGAATCTTCAACTAGCCCTAGAAAATTGGAGTTCAAAACATACAAAAGTGGAGAAGTTCAGTTATAGTTTTTAAAAATATTTTAGGCCCTATTTTCATGAAAAATAACCCTTATAACATCATCATTAAATATCTCTCTTAATACGCCCCCCTTTGGGCTAAATTTAGAAAAGTCAAAAAGTCAACATGCATGCATGTTACATGTAAGATCGATCAAGTTGTACTCCAAGTGTGAAGTCAAGATAAGTTCAATAAAATCAAGATGAAAGTTGATATTAATAAAGTATAAATTTAATATTAATGAAATACTTATAGGATTTAACTAAATATCAAGAGGAGTTAACTAAAGACCAAAAATAGTTAACTAAAGAAGATCAAAAGTTGCATGCAAGATCACAAGGAGTTAACTTAGGATTCAAGATGCATGAATATCCATTTTCTGTGTAAAATCACCCTCTAAAAAATATCACACCATTTAAAAAAAATAATTTCTAAAATATAATATGCTACATTATAATTTGGTGGAATTAAAAGTGGAGACCAATTTTGAGTTGAAGTTGGAGTTACAGTGGAGTTAACTTGACTAGCATGTAGAACTCTTTCCTATTTTTGGAGTTGATTATACTATGTATCTTATTATATTTTATATGTATTATCTTTTGTAAAATGAGGAAGGAGATTATGCCTTTGAATTATTTAAACTCTACCAAAATTTTTACTACCTCACTTTTGAAGCAATAAATAGCTAGATTTTTCCTGCATCTTCAAGATGTTTATGAAGTGTGTTCTTAATTCATTGATAGAAATTAGTGAATGATTATTTTTTATATTTTTATATATAAATATCTCACCTTTATGTAGTAAATAAATATTATTTCAGTTCATATAAATTGTCTAAGTCTGATTTCTACCTAATTTTGAAGTAAATTCAATAATTGTTCATTCTTCCCAGGCTAGTGTAAGTGTCAGTCAAGATCTCTATGTGAAATACTTATGAAAGAGTCATTGTATGAAGATGAAGTGAATGTGTAAAATTTATTTATATTATAAAGTGTGTCTATTATATTCATAATTGATCTTAACATTGGTGTGTCACCCCAATTTTCAATTTTCATTTCCATTTTTTAGCTTTAGCATAGCTCCTTCTACCCCTTTTCCTAGTCAAGAAAGCAAAAAATTAAATAGTTTATATAGAAATAAGTGAGTGTAAAAAAGGTAAATATAGATTTATCTAGATATCATCTCTAATACAATGTACCACACATTGGAGAGTTTACATTGTATCAATGGAAGTGAGGACATACACACCTTCTCAATAGGGTGCACTTCTAAGTGATAACAATCACTATGGATAAAGGTGGTGTTTTTAGTAAATTTTTGTGGTAATTTATCATAAAAAAATGATTATATGGATATTATATTCATAAAAAACTTTCCTTAGACTGTAATCATATATTTTTTAGTTTAATCAAAGGCTAGACTATAGAAATATAGGTTTAGAGTTAAATTCAAAAAATAACTCATTTAAGAAAGAGTGCCTCAGTAAAAATATAGAAAACCCCTTCTCTACCCTACGTTTCTCTCCATTTTATGTTTGATTAATCTAATTATAAATTATTATCTAAAATAATAATGAATATCCATTTTTATATAATATTGGAAACATCTTGAGATGAGGTGTATAACATGGATACATGTGTGATCTATCTTGTGTGTTAACATATACATTTTTCATTAAACTATTCCAAGTAGATTGCATAGGAGAGTACATAGAACATAGAAAAACATTAATAAAAAAGTATATTATCCATAAAATATAACACCCTATAGATTATTTTCAATAGGAAATCATGTATAATCATGTTAAGTATCTCGACATGATCAATGGAATGGTCATATAAAGATATAATTTGTAATGTGTACTAATATTCCCCTAGTGTAGGCATGCCCCTAATCAATAAATGTAACCCCCAGGTGTAGTGGATTGAGATTTAATGGTTATGGTATGGAATATAAATATATTTTATGAATTTAATTAGGTTGAGTAAGATATTAATATAAATTGTTTCTTTAGTTAACTGTGTTAGTTTAGTCATTGTTGACAATTTTACCACCATTGGTCAAAGGTGCTTATGTGCAATTTTTCAAGAAGACTCCATTCCTGGATAAAGGTAAAAAAATGTCTAAAAAAATATTAAAAAATTCATCAATCCAAAATCATGCTTAGAAATAACTCGCAAGTCCAACTTTTGACAAAGGTTTCTTTTATTCCTCTAACTAGCTATTTGCATGCTAGTGAAGGAAAATTTTAGATGCTCGGTACATGAAGGTGAAGAAGAGTTAGTTAAAAAGGTATTAGTAGGAGTTTGGGATACATATTAAATAAATATTCCATGCATTGGTTATGGCTTACATTTTCTTAAAATTTATGAACAATCCCTAAGTCAAATAGGTGCTCTAAAACCCTTCTTAAACCCTAATAATTCAATTTTAAGAGATATAATTGCATTTTAGAGTTCCTTATTGAAAAATAAAGGTGGCGTGATATGTTATGGTGCATATAAACCTTAATAAATCATATAAACCTTAATAAATAAAAAATTTATGGTAAATAATGGATAAAGTCAAAGGTACAAGTATCAAGGTTTTAAGCAAGCAAGAGAGACAATCAAAAAATAATTTTTTTGAGAGGTTTAATAGATTGGTTAAGCACATAAAATGATTGGAATTTTTAGAGGGGTTAATAATGGTACTAATAAAAAAATAATGAGGTATTTATGCTGCATAAAAATCAATAAAATGGCAAAACTTGTACCTACATGCATTTAGAAATGAAATTATACAAGTCAATTAACACCAAAAAGTGCATATTTTGAGTTTTATTCAATGAAATCTCGTGAAATTTTATATGGAATTATTTTTTGATGTATTTGAATGTTTAAAAATGGTTTAATGTTTTTAATATACTTGAGGAGATAGGAAATTTAAAATTATATGTCACCCGTCTTTTGGCTAAATTTAGAAAAGGTCAAGTGAACATAAAGAATCTTCAGTTAGCCCTAGAAAAGTGGAGTTCAAAACATGTAAAAGTGGAGAAGTTGAGTTAAAGTTTTATTTAATATTTGAGTGATAATATAACTCAAAATAATCCTTATAACATCATCATGTAGTCTATCTCTTACTATGCACCCCTTTGGGCTAAATTTAGAAAAGTCAAAAAGTCAAAAAGTCAACATGCATGCAAGTTGCATGCAAGATCGCTCAAGTTGAATTCCAAGTGTGAAGTCAAGATAAGTTCAGTAAAATAAAGATGAAATTTAAGGTAAATAAAGTATAAATTTAATATTCATGTAAAACCAAGAGAATTTAATTGAATGGCAAGAGGAGTTAACTAAAAACCAAAAATAGTTAACTAAAGAAGATCAAACGTTGCATACAAGATCACATGGAGTTAACTTAGGATTTAAGATGCATGAATAGACATTTGAATTTTAAACTCTCCCTCTCCATCCTATCACTCAATTTTACAATAAATAGGGTCCAAAATCTAATATATTATGCTAGAATTTGGTGGAATTAAAAGTGGAGTTCAATTTTGAGTTGAAGTTAGAGTTACAATGGAGTTAACTTGACTAGCATGTGGAACTCTTTCCTATTTTTAGATATGATTGTATTATATCTCTTATTATCTTATATATTTATTATATTTTGGATAATTATTATGGTGATTATGTCTTTGGATTATTGAAACTCTACCAAAATTTGTACTACCTCACTTTTGAAGCAATAAAGAGCTGGATTTTTCCTCCATTTTCAAGATTTTCATGAAGTGTGTTCTTAATTCATTGATAGAACTTAGTGAATGATTATTTTTCATATGTTTATGTATGAATAATTAACCTTTATGTAATAAATAAATATTATTTTAGGTCATATAAGGTGTCTAAGTCTGATTTCTACCTAATCTAGAAGTGAATTCAACCATTGTTTATTCCTCCCAAGCTAGTGTAGGTGTCTGCCAAGGCCTCTATGTGAAATACTTATGCAAGAGTCATTGTATAAAGATGACGTGACTGTGTGGAAGTTATTAAACTTATAAATTGTGTCTATTATAGGCATAATTAACCTTAAAATTGGTGGATCACTCCAATTTTTAGTTTTCATTTCCATTTTTTAGCTTTAACATAGCTCCTTCTACCCCTTTTCCTAGTCAATAAGGTACATAATTATATATTTTGGATATAAGTATTTGAGTGTACCAAAGGAAACCAATAATTTATCTATATATTCTCTCCAATATAAGGTCCCATACCTTAGAGAGTCTCCATTATATCAACAAAAGT